>PVJN01020005.1:0-36606 GCA_004026805.1 Lasiurus borealis
CAGATGAAGCCACAATTGAGGGTCTTTCTATGGGACAATGACGAGTGATTATTCGTTTCTTCTCACTTCCCTTTAATTTTTAAATTCTCTTGCAGTAAGTATGTATTACTTTAAAATTAAAGATTCAAACTAAAAATTAAAAATATGTAACCACCAGAGGCACCCCTGCAGTGCAGGCCACAGCTTCCAGAGGTCCTGACACGCCATCTCTCTTCCTGCCTCTCAAACTGACAGAAGGGGTGTTTCCCAGGTCTGGGTCAATAGTTCTCTTGTGTTCACTTTTTGGCAGATGGCTCGCAAAGGGTGGAAATTGGCTTTTCTCTATTTTACATGGTGATTCCCCCCCTCCCCCCCACTCCCCATCGGCTCTGAGAACACCCTGGGAAGGACGCTGAGTCCTGAAGGAAGGGGCTTATGAATGGGGCTGTGGCCTGTCGAGCAGGACAGAGGCCGTCTGGCACTTCCTGCAGTGTTCTGCCAGCTGGGAGGGCCGGCTGGGCGACCCCACAGTGCTGAGCTGGGACAGAGTGGGAGGGAGCTCGACAGCTGCCTTTCTGCCCATCTCTTCCCCACTCCAGTGTCCACCTGCCCATTGGGCCAGTGCTGGGGCGGAGGTGCCGGGAGCCAGTGTCCACACGGCCTCGCTCCCTCCTCCTCCGAGTGCCTCTCTGTGCCTGTGCCTGTGCCTGGACTGACCTTGGTCCCCTTGGGCTCCAAGCCAAGGCCTCTTCTCTCCGCCCTCACACTGTAAACCCAGCAGGATTAACACGAGTTCCTGACACTCGAGGGCATTGGCTCCTTGTGTTCCGGAAGAGCTGCTTGTTCAGGATGGAAGGAGTAGACGGTGGACAGGGGACATGAGATGTGGTCTCTGTGTCCAGCGTGTTGACCTCCCTAGGCACAGGGCAGTGGCCTCTACAGCAGAGCTGTGTCTGGGTGCACCTTTCCTGATCCACCTGCCACGATTTTCCTGGCTCCTTGGGAGCCTGTGGCCACCTTGGCTGTTCACCCCCCTCCCCCAAGGCAAGGGACAGGGAACATTGACCCCAGGTGATGCTATATGGAAGGTTATAGCTTCGGATGAATGCTCTGGGAACTGCCTGTGGCTTCACTGCAGGAGCCCTGCTGTCCGAGCACACGGCACACGTCTGTCCCTCTGTCTGCTGGAGCTGGTGTTTCAGGGAGCCGCCCATCTGCTCAGGGAAACATGCTTTCCACAGAGACCTGGGTCTGAATGTCGCTGCAATCCTCAACCTCAGTGTGTGGCACCCCCTGGCCTCTGCCTGTGCTGCAGCTCCTTTTAAGCCGCGTGGCGCAGCCCTGGGGGTCGCAGATGTCCTCCTGGCCCAGACAGAAATGCAGCCAGACCCCTTGTGCAGGGTTTGGTAGAGATGTGATCTCAGCTTTCAGCCTGGTGGATCTGAACAAGTCCGTGGTGTGCACCTACTGCCAGGTTGGGATCTAGAACAGGATTGGGTTTCAGTCACCGGCGGGACAGCCACCCCATGACCCTCAGCAGGACTGTGTAGCCAGGTGGGCAGGTTCCAGTTGGGATGAATCTGGTCACCCGGCTTAGGACTGAGTGTAGGTCCCTGGGGAAGGGAGGTGGGGGCTGCCCCTTATTGTCCCTCTGACCAACCTGACAGAGGAGCTTGTTCCCAGAGATGGGTGTGTGTTCCCCCAAGGCTTCATCTGCAGGGCCTCGGAGCCGGCTGGGAGATCCTTCAAAGCTGCCTTTTATGAGAACTGAAGGCCGCTGTGCCCTTCCAGGGTGACTCAGGACCCTGTCGGCCGCGGGGCACAGAACTGGCTCGGGGCGGGCGGGGCCCACGTGAGGCCTGGAGCCCCAGCTGCTCTGGCTGCGGGGTTTGCTTAGCCTCCTGTGGTGGTTTATTGATCTCTTCACATGGTCACTGAGAGGATAAAATAGGCGCCAGCAGTTTGTCCAGGGCTGTTGTCACGTTTTTATACAGTTGAAGTACTCCCACTCTGTGTGTAAGATGCATAAATCCTTGTATTTACACAAAAAGCACAGTTAACCCGAGGGTGGGCGGCTTGGGAGGGGCGAGCCGGAGCTCAGGCCAGATGTGAAAGGAGCTGCCTGAGCCTGCCAGGCCTTCGGACCCTGACTCCCACTCCCTGGCTGCTCTCAGCTCACCCTCCCCAGGGCCCTAGCATCTGGGAGCTCTGTGGGCTGCCTGCACTTAGTGGCAGGGGTTCCTGTCTGTCAGCAGCTCCGTTTTCACCCGAGGAGCCCATCTGCTTTCTTTAATGGGATGGTGGGCTGGTGTCAGTCCCCTCTCCCTGGGTCATTTGCCCTCCAGCCACCTCCCTGGGGCTGGGCTGTGTCCTGGGCGGGCGGCAGCCCCTCTCTCAGCTGCCACGTGAGCTGGGCTGTGTGTCCTTGTTTTCCACCAGCCTTGTTATTCACAGGGAAGCTTATCGGGTGTTTTGTGTGTTTTTTAATTTTAAATTCAGGATATTTTCTCCATGAAGCAGCATCTTGTCTTTGCACCCAGATGTCCCGAAATTCCAAGTGTGCTGCCTGACTGTGTGGTCACACTGGCTGTCACCCCAGGTCACAGATAAGAGGGCCTTATCTGTCCTCTGTGGTGGGTGTAGGGCTGGCGGGCAGGCTCCTGGCCGTGTCGCCACCCCGTTCTCTGGGCCGGTCTGCATATCCCCTAGTCTTTCCAGATCAGAGCAGGCACCGTCTGACCCTCGGTTACCTGGGTCCAACAGCATCCCTGCCCTGTTTCCGTGTCTGCAGTTGTGGACGTGGGGGAAGGAGTGTGCCCCGGCAGCCAGTTCTCTGGACTCTCGATGGTGCCCCCTGATCTCTTCCTCCATGTGGATTGAGTCATGGCTGATATCGGCCTGGAGTTGGTGTCCTTGCGCCTTCTGTGGTTTTAGGGAGCATGACCGTTTCATCCTCCATGGTCCTCACTTCTCCTCATATTGTGGACTCTTGAGGGTCTGGAGCCCAGAGCTGCAGTCGGGATACACAGAGCCTGGGATACACTTGCTCCCATCTTTCCCCAAACTTTTCCCACCATCCTGCCATTGCCCTCACAGAGGAGAGAGGCCCAGCCTCAGAAGACCACCCTGCTCCCAGACAGCCAGGGTCCTGCTCTGGAATCTCCTGGAACTTCCATTCATTCTGGGGTGTGGTTCCCCTCAACCATTTTCCCAGGTCCAGGCAGCGGAAGCTTCCTGCCCTCGCCGGTTCCTTTCCTTGTCCTGTTCTGGGACCTCTGTCTGGGGCCTGAGGGTGTAGCCAGGGCTTTCAGAGGAGGGGTTCCCAGGGAAGGCTCTGAGGTTGGCTTCCCTGGAACAGCTGTTCTCTCTCTCTCTCTCAGAACCCAGGCATGGGCACCTTCATCGGAGTCTACCTGCCCTGTCTGCAGAACATCCTCGGCGTGATCCTCTTCCTGCGCCTGACGTGGATTGTGGGCGTGGCCGGCGTCCTGGAGTCCTTCCTCATCGTGTTCATGTGCTGCACTTGCGTGAGTGGCCGAGGCTGTTTCTGGGTTTGGGGCAGTGGCAGCTGGACCCCAGGGACCTGACCATGTGGACAGATGCTGGCTCTCCTCAGTCCACTGCTCTCTCTAAGGTTGACCACGTGGATTCTGTCCCTGGGCCTCCTCAGTGCTGGTGTGATCACTGGGTGTGGCCTGGGGCTGTGACCAGGCTGTCCAACAGCCCCAGGGACTCTTACTTAGTTGCACCTGCCAGAAATACAGGGGCAACCGAGGGTTTTCACCAGGCACTGTCACCATGCACAGGAGTCCTGCACTTTGACCCGGTCCCCGTCCAGCTGGACTGTCTGCACATGTTCAGGGGCCCCGTTTATAGGAAGGGACGCATTTTTGCTTGGTAACTTGTTGAGGCCTGACCCCAGCGTGTGAGACCTGCCACTTGGCCTCCGCACCTGTGTCCCTGTCTGTTAGGGACATAGTTTCTTCTGCGTTAATCTCTAGATGCTCCTCAGTGCCTCCTCCAGGCCCTGAGTTTTCCTGCTTCCTTTATTGTTAGGAAGGTGATTAAGCTGTTGTGTTACCCGTGTCACCTGGAGACGGCTGTCTAAAGAATTCAAACCATGCAGATGAGTGGGTGTCAGCGGGTCCCTCTCAGGCCACTTTCCCTGCTGCCCTGGGCGTCCCAGAGCTGTGGTGTGGTCACCTAAACCAGCGGCCGCCAACCTTTCGGACCTCATGGACCACCGGTGGTCCGCAGACCACTGGTTAGCGACCGCTGACCTAAACAGCCTCACTGCACTCTCCCTGAGTCGGAAAGTGTCTGGAGTAGTGCCAGGCACCCACACAAAAGGATACAAAGCAGGATAGTGGGTGGGGCCTTGCTCAGGTGGCAGAGACGGCCCAGCAGGAACCAGGGCACAGTGCTCACCGGGACCTTTGCCTTCCAGGCTGTTCCTTCTGGTCCTTAGGTTCTAAAATAGTTACTCCCCAACCCATGGGTGTGGCTACTTCCTGAGCAGGTGGGCACCTTATACCCCGTGGTATAAGTAGAAGCTGGCCCTTCAGATGGGGTCCTGAATCAAGTGTTTCCTGGGAAACCGGTGGGAGCTCAGTTTTGGGAGATCAGTGGGAGAGAAGGCGGGGTTGGGGCTGCAGTCCTGTCTGCAGCTCTGCCTGCTGGTTCCTCAGCAGCCCTTTTGTGATCACCCTGGGAGCAGGCAGCTGGGCCTGCTGGCTCTGGCCTGGGCCTGCTGCCGGGCTCTCATCGCTGGGCGGCCCTCAGAAGTGCTCTTCTAAAAGGGCCACCTGTCTTTCTGCAGACGATGCTGACAGCCATCTCCATGAGTGCGATTGCCACCAATGGCGTGGTCCCAGGTAAGCATGTGCTGGAGGCTGGATTGTCTGAAACAAAGCCTGCCTTTTGTGAGTAGGATCTGAGCAGAGCTCTGCCTGGGCTCCGTGCATGCTCCACTTTCATTTTGGCGATGACCTTGACATTAGCTCTTTACCCAAGGCAAAAGGTGAGGCAGGAAGTGGGGCCCGGTCCCAAAAGGCCTAGTGTGGACATGTCCTTACCACCTGGAGGTTGCTGCTAGTCATTCACGTCTGAGCACAGAGATCTCCATGTCTAGAGGGGTCGGGAGGGTGGGAAAGTCACGTCCTCAGCCTGGCCAGGCCCTTCCAGAAGCTCTTGTTGGCTGTGAACTTGCCTTTGGGCAGTGATGCTCACACAGCTCTTGCCTCTCACCTGCACGAGGACTCTTTCCCTGTCTCCCCTGAGGGCATGGGCTTTGCTAAGACGACTAGGGTAGGGGCCTGTTTTACGGCAGTTCCCCCAGCACCTTCCGGAGTGCTCAGAGGCTGCTGTGCAATTGGGGTTCTCCTCAGAGCAGGAACCATCAACACACCAAGATTTTTTCTTGTCAAACATGCCTTGGCTGTCTGGACAAGAGGCTGGCATTTTATGACCAACTGTATTCCTTTGATTTTGAAATTTAATCCCCACAAGCCATCATTCTCTTTTTAAACCAACAAAGCTGAAGTGCCACAGGCTTTATTTATTGCCTCTGACGCTTGTCTGAACAAAGGGTTGGAACAAAGGAGGGGCTGCCTGGGTAATGGGGCCAGGGGGTGGGGGGCAGGAGGGCGGGGCTCTGGTCTGCAGGGTTCACTGGTGTTTGAGCCCTGAAATATGGCTGTTTGTTTTCCCCCACTTGGCAGCATAGCTCCTATTCCTAGGAAGCAGTGCCCACAGGGCAGTGAGCTCAGCAGAGAAGGAAAGGCGGGTAGGCAGGTGGGCCAGTGCTACGCCCATTTTGTAACTGAGGCTGTGTGGTTTCTCAGGAGCAGAAGCACAGGCACAGATGCCTCTAGCGTATTTGGCACTGGATTCAAGGAACTGAAATGGCGCTCCCTTGTGCCCCTGCAGCTTGTACAGCCTGTGGGTATAAGTGAAGTCCAGCATGTTTTGCATCCCAAGTCCCTGAATAAGCGGCCCCTCCCCCAGAACCTCCCAGGCCTCACAGGGAGCAGCAGCTATGGAGAGGCCGTCATCCCGCTGGCCATCCTCTTGCTGGCCGTCCTCCCTGTCCATGGAGCGTGAGCCTCTATGGGCTTACCGGCTGGGCATGGGGGCCAGTCTCCCTTCACTTGTTGTCCAGCTGGGAGGCGGCACCGACCCTCAGTGCTGAGAAGGAGGTGTGACCCGCTCGCATGGAGAGATGATTCCAGTGGCAGATTGGGTTTTAGGCTTGCTTTTCAGAGAGAAGCGTATGCCCTGAGGAGTCCTTCGGGCTCTCCAGAGTCACCCATGTTCTCCTGGTCGCATCTGAGGGTGGACTCGCTATCCGTCAGAATGGCCAGGGACCTATCTCTGGGGCATGGGTGTCAGCTGCGTGCTGCGGGTGACACAGAAGTGAAGCTTAAGCAGCCCTGGGTTCTCAGGGCTTTGGGGGCAGAAGTTAAGAGAGGATGGAAGTGTTGGTTTTCCATCAAAATGTGCAGACTGACGGGCTCTGCCCCCTGCTTGCGGCCGTTTTCCCCCAGGACCTCTTTGGTCACAACTGCCAGAGCCGCTGTCTGTTCTGTGAAGTCGACAGTCACAGTACACGATGCGTCCTTAACCCCATTTCCTGTTTGGCGTTCTTTTGCAGCTGGTGGCTCGTATTACATGATATCACGGTCCCTGGGGCCGGAGTTCGGGGGGGCCGTGGGCCTCTGCTTCTATCTGGGCACGACCTTCGCAGGGGCCATGTATATTTTGGGGACCATTGAGATTTTTCTGGTAAGTGCTTTGTTTTGGGCTGGTTCCCCTTGCCTAGCACTGACCCCCAAAGACAGAGCTTCTTTCTGGTGGGCCTTTCTTCTCAGCTTTTGTTCCTTATGTACCCGAGGGTCCCTTGTAGATGCATTCTGGGGGTGTGTGGGCCCTCAGGGAAGGAGGGAGCCCAGCGCTGAGGCCCCCCCGCCCCCAGAGAAGGGCCCTTCAGAAGGTCGTGTCTGGCCCCGTCCCTCTCCCTATGTGGCCATCCTCTAGGCAGGGTTGGATCGGCAGCCCTTCTTGACCTGCCTGGTCCCCACAGACCTACATCTCCCCCGGCGCATCCATCATCCACGCCCAGTCGCCGGAGGGCGAGGCTGTGGCCATGCTGCACAACATGCGCGTGTATGGGACGTGCACCCTGGTCCTCATGGCCATGGTGGTCTTCGTGGGCGTCAAGTACGTCAACAAGCTGGCCCTGGTGTTCCTGGCCTGTGTGGTGCTGTCCATCCTCGCCATCTACGCCGGCGTCATCAAGACCGCCTTCGACCCGCCCGACATCCCGTGAGTCCCCGTCTCCCGTCTGGGGTCCTCTGCTTGGGTCAGGTCTGTAAGGATACAGTGTTTCCTGGTTTGTAATGGGTTTGCAATGGATGGCATGAAGGCAGGGCCCGGGGCGGTGGGGCCGTGTGTCTGGCAGTCTTACCTTCTTCCCCCGGCATCGGGGATGAGCAGTCAGGCTGCTTTTGTAGCCAGCCACCTGCAAGGCCAGGGCGGGAGGTTTGGCGAAGGCCCAGGGGCGTATCGGTTGGCTGGTGTCCCGGAGAACAGTCAGGCAATCTGATCTCCCGGCTCTGGCCTGCTCCCCTGGTCCTCATGAAAACCCTCCAGTGGGTTCTCCCCTTGTCCCCCTTTTGCATGAGGACACGAAGTCACAAGGAAGTGGCCCTCGGTCACAGAGCGAGTGAGCGAGCTGGTGGTATGGCTGGTGCTCAGGCATCAGGTTGCCCACTGGCCTGGGTGGGGGCGGTTGGGAGGGGGCTGGCACCCAACCCCGTCCTGGTCCCTGCACTTTGCTGTCTCCATGTGGAGGGAGCCGCCTGGGTGGGAATAGTCGCATTCACTCCAAGACAGACCATCCCTCAGTCCCTCACTGTGTGAGAGCTGGGACTCCTGCTTAAACACTGATTTCCAGCAGCTCATGTTAGTGTTCTTCTCGTGCTAAACGGAGAGCATCAGCAGCTACCACCCCCTGCAAACGCCCACCGTCACTGAAGAAAGTGGTGGGAGTCATTTCTCAGGTCCCGCACGCCCCCTCACGCTCCCGCTTCCTCTGCAGGGTCTGCCTGCTCGGGAACCGCACGTTATCGAGACGTAACTTCGACATCTGTGCCAAAGTCCTCACCACCAACAACGGCACGGTGACCACTGCGCTCTGGGGCCTGTTCTGCAACAACTCCATGCCCAGCGCCATCTGCGACGAGTACTTTGCCCAGAACAACCTCACGGAGATTCAGGGAATCCCCGGCGTGGCCAGCGGAGTCTTCCTGGGTGAGTGCCCAGTGGATCTCGGTGGGGCTGAGTTGTCCAAAGCCCAGTCCCTGGTCGTGCCACCTCTTCCTTGATGCCGATCTGCCAGGGCCTCTGCTGGGTCTGCTTCTCCCAGGCCATAGATGCAGCCGCTTGTGGAGGCCAATGGGTCAGGGGTTCTAAGTGGATCCTTTTGCTTTAGGATTTCATAGCAGCTCTGTTAATAAGGGGAGTAATTAACCAGTGGGGACTGGTTTTTCCTGTCCCTGAGTTCTTTTGTGGTGAGAAATTGGGCTTGCCACCTCCACTGCCCTCCCCCCACCCCCCCTTCTATACCAGGAGAGAGGCCTGACTTTTTATGGAAGAGGAAGTAGAATAATCCTGAGGCCATGATCCCTGGGTCCCTAGCTGTCCGCCCCGAGGTAGATGGATATCACGGGTCCCTCTGAGGCTGTGATGACAGTGGGTGTTGTGGGGAGGCGGGGCTATTGAGATGGGTCAGGGCTGCACATGCCTACACATCCCTCAGCCTGGGATCCCGATGCTCAGAGGCCCCTGGCTAATGGCCAGCCCCAACTTCTGGGTTCTGGCAGAGCAAGACCCTTGGAGGGGCAGCCATTCACAGGTCACTCAAGAGGGTAGTGATGGAGACAGGGTGCCTTGCTCTGAGGGAGCAGGGATAGGTGGAAGGTGGCAGAGAGACACAGAGATGACCCAGGGGGTTTGGGGTCTCTGTGGGAGGCGGGGATCCATGTCGAGGGGAGGGAGCCCTGAGGGAATGGGCTCTGCAACAGGGATCCTTCAGGGGGGGGTTGGAAGAAAAGGGGGTCTGTATGGAAAGGGGGCCTACAGGCTATAGCCCAGCCAGCTGGGATCTGCCCAGGGTGCATCTGCACAAGTAGGAGGTGGGGCCATTTCTGCCCCTGAGGGGTCCCCTGTCAGTGAGGCGACCTGTGTGAGGGGATTGCTGTCTGACCCTTCACTCGGAGACCTCCCCCCAGAGCCTCCTAGGACACCTTGAACAAGTGAAATCTGCATATGTGTCTGTAGGACCAAAATCTTTCATTCCATGGTTAGTGAGCAGTCCTCAGAGGTCAGTTTCCGAGTTTGGTGCCTGGTGTGAAGTTTGAGCACGCCAGGGCATCTGCTGGGACTCCAGATGGCAGGGGCCCTGGAGGAAGGTTCCAAAGTCCTGTGACCCATCCTTTCCCCCACAGATAACCTGTGGAGTGTGTACACGGACAAAGGCGTGTTTGTGGAGAAGCAGGGCACGCCCTCGGTGCCGGTGCCGGAGGAGAGCAGAAACAGCAAGCTGCCCTACGTGCTCACCGACATCATGACCTATTTCACCATGCTGGTCGGCATCTACTTTCCCTCCGTGACCGGTGAGGTTGCGGGCACTCCAGCGGGCCAGGCCGGCTCTTCCCTCAGCTCTAACGTAGCCAGCCCTGTCCCCCTCCCCCGTCCCGTTGTCTTTCCTGTTTGGCTCAAGAAAGGAGTTGCAGCCTGTTCCCCTGTCTGTTCTGAGTGGGGAGCACAGGAAGCCGTGTGGTTTCAGGCAGCTTTGTCCCACGCTCTCCTGAGCTGCCAGGGTTGTTAGCAGTGACTTTGGGACTGCAGCGTGTGGCCTTGCTGAGACACCCGGTGTGTGATTAGGTGGCACCTAGGAGTGAGCATGGAGAGCTGTTAGTGGCCAGCTCTGTAGCCATCTTGGTCCTTACGAGAGTCAGCTGGCCTCTGGGGAGGCTGTCAGTGTGTGAAAGTCCCTCATCTTGCCGACATAGACATGTACATATGCACATGTGTGTGCACACACACAGGTTCACACACACTACTCCTGGAGACCACCTCCCACCAGGACACCCCTCATCCTGACCCCCACAGAGCAGAAGCCTGACACACCTGTAGCTGTGGTGTGTCTGTCCCTCTGGTCCCTGTCCAGGTCGGCTCCTGACTCCCACTGCAAGCCTGTCTGCACTCTGCGAGGCTGGCCTGCCAGGGGCCACTCCCCTGCTCCTCTGTACTTCATCTCAGCTTACTAACCAGGGGGTTTATAGGTGGGGGTGCTTCTTTTTAGTCTCCCCTTAAAGGTGGGGTTATGGACTCACTTTAGTGACTGGTGGGGTGTGGATCTGGCCCCTGGGGGTCTTTGTCCTAATTCCCCCCCACACACACACACACCCACCATCTGTCAGTATAGGGCGTGTTCTGGGATGGCAGCAGATCTGGCGGGTGAAGAACGTGGGAACATCCTCTGTGAATCCAGGTGTTCCCAGAGCCTGGTGGCATCTCTCCGGGCTCTGCACCAGCACACCTCCCCATCACTGCCTTTCTAAGCTTGTTTTCGCATCAGGTCACACCTAGAATACGCTCATGAGGCGCTCAACAAACCTGCCAGCGGTCGGTGTTTCTTTGAGTCCAGTTGGAGTTATTTTACTCTCTGTGCCAAATAGAGTGAGTGAGCCTCAAAGGGTAGGCAGTGCCACACCCATGTTGGGAGTAGCAGGACTGCCCCCCGAGTGGAGTCAATGTGAGGAGGCCTCACCTGGCAGTGCTTGATTCAGGCCTGGCTCCGTGAGGAATTCAGCGTTTTGCATCCTTGTCCTCGAAGTTTCTGACCAAGCCACCTGGATTAACCCAGTCTGAGAGGGCTGTGAGGTCGGAGCCAGGTGCGCCCGGAGGTTGCCTCTGGCTTTGGTATCAATGACAGGTGTCTGGGTTGAGCCTTGCTCTGGTCTCAACTGCGACTTAATTCATGGTGGGATCTGCTGCCCCCGTGGAGAGTGTGGTGGACACTTGGAGCCTTTCCCAGGTGCCCGCAGCAGGCGACCCACATCCACCCCGTGATGTTGGGCTCTGCTCTTTGAGGCCTGGCCTGGGGACTGGCCCCACGCAGGTGTGGTCTTCAGCTCACGTCTCTGCAGCTGAGGCCCCAGCTGCGTCCATCCTGACAGATGCCTGTCTGTCTCTGCAGGCATCATGGCGGGCTCGAACCGATCTGGGGACCTCAGGGACGCCCAGAAGTCGATCCCCACAGGGACCATCATGGCCATTGTGACCACATCTTTCATTTGTATCCTTAAAGGGGTAAAGGTGTGTGGGGGGGGTGCAAGCACAGGTACTGTCCGTCACGTCCTCTGCGGCTCGCTGCTGTGTTGCTGTGCCATCCGCAGCTTGGGTGAGCTGCTCTGGTGTAGGTGAGTTCTGATCACGTCTCTCCCTTCGAGAGGTGCCGATATGACACGAGAACATAAGACACGACACCTGGCACCACCTTCACAGTCAGTCACGGCAGTGGTCGGCAAACTCATTAGTCAACAGAGCAGCAAACCTTGGCTCGAGAGTTGCATGTGGCTCTCGAGCTGCGGTTTGCCGACCACTGGAATGTGATACTGTGAGTAAACTACAGATAGTAACCATGTTTCCACATGCAATGTACACGGATGTTAGGAACATGTATCTGCGTGTGTATCATGTAATGAATGGTCACACACATGTGCTCTAGTCAGTTTTACCCACTGTGTCACGGTGGTGCCAGTGCAGCCTTTCCTCTCACTGCAGTGTGTCCCTTCTGAGCGAGCGAGTGTCCCTGCCGTGGTCACCCGGCAGGCCTGCCCGTCCTCCCTGATCTCAGGCCCCTTCCGTGGAGCCGGAGCTCAACAGTGAGGAAGGTGCCCGAGGGCCACAGGGACATGGCCGTGCCCAGAGTGGGTGGGCAGCACAGGTTGGCTCCCAGCTTGTCTGCGACCAGGGCCCTGCTGCCAGCACGTGGCATCCACTGCTTCCTTGATATTGGCCACAGACCTCTCCTGCATCATGCTTTTTGGGGCCTGCATCGAAGGCGTGATCTTGCGAGATAAGTATGTTGGTTTTTATGTGCAATTTCTGGAGACAAATCTGTTTTCTTGAGTGACTTTAGCTTTGAAACTGAGCTCACTCAGGACTTTACACTTCTCGTGGAGAGCAATAGGCCCCCAGGGTCCCTTTGATGAGGTTCTGTTTGGTCTGATGTGTCTGTCCATCCTGCTCCTGCTGGGAGACCCCAGAGTCGCCTCAGACCTGACAGAACTGAGAGTGCAGGGGATCCTGGGAGAGGCATGGGGAACCCCGCAGGTCCCACCACCACTCAGTGGAAGAGTGGCCAGTGCCCCAGGCTGTTGCCCATGAACCTGCTTTCTGGTAGCCGTGTGTCCATCCGCCCCTCGGGTGTGAGGGCTGCAGGTCTGACAGTGAGGCTGTGCTGCTGTCTGTCACCTGCAGGAGTGATAGTGGTCTCATGAACCCTGGGCGGGCCGACCATAGCATCTTGGGGGGCCCTCGGGGAGCAGGGCCTGTGTGTTTACTTGGGGAGAACATTGTCGTGCCCACTCAGCAGCTGGGAAGACGTTGAATCTTCAGCTCATGATTTCAACGTGCACCCCGCCGCCCCTCCCACAGGTTCGGGGAGGCTCTGCAGGGGAACCTGGTCATCGGCATGCTGGCCTGGCCGTCGCCCTGGGTCATCGTCATCGGCTCCTTCTTCTCCACCTGCGGCGCCGGCCTGCAGAGCCTGACGGGGGCACCGCGCCTGCTGCAGGCCATCGCCCGGGACGGCATCGTCCCCTTCCTCCAGGTGAGCGGCTGCCCTTCGGAGAGCGGGACCCGGGAAGGAACATGTCTGGAGGGTCCTGTCCCTGAGGTTCTGCCCCAGAGCACAGTCTTTACGGTTAAAGGTGGTGGGAAGGGCCCCTGTCCCCGCCTCCAGCCGGCGGGCCCCGCCCTGGATGGTCCTTGGGCTGAGGGCACGGGTGCGGGGATAGGGGCGGCCCCTCACCGCCCTGGGCTGGCAGAGCGGATCACACGCGTGGCTGTGGGAGCCTCCTCTTCCCAGGGGGTGGCATGTGTCCTGTGGGAGGGACTTTGCGCCCAGGACTGCCCCCCTGGGACGACGAGGGCCCTGGAGTCTGGAGCCCCGGCTTCCTCCCGGTGGGGCTGACGCCTCTGGAGGAACTTAGGCCGTCGATGTGTGAGTGGCCTGGTCCACATAACAAGGGCCACCCACGCGGGGCTTGGACAGCACGGGCTGAGCCTCTCCCGGGCTGGAGGCCAAAGCCCGAGGTCAGGCTGTCTCAGCTTCCTCCCAAGGCCTCCCCTTGGGGTGCAGGCGGCCTCTTCTCCCTTCGTGCTCACATGGCCACCCCTGTGCGTGTCCGTTCTGCTCTTCGTACAGTGACCTCAGTCAGATTGGGTCAGGGTCCAGCCCAGTGACCTCAGCTCCAAACATGGTCCTGTCCTGAGGTGCTGGTGCGTTGTGGGGACGCGCTGACCTTCATATTTATCGAGCGTCTGAGGCCGGCGTGGCGCTGTGGCTCAGCGTCTGCAGTTCTCACATAGTTTCCTGAAACCAATCCCAGCGGACTCGGGTTTCTTCCCCTTTCACGGCTTCTGCCTGTCTGCTCAGGAGAGACAAGGTTGTTGAGGGTGCACTGCCGGCCCGGGGACCGTGCTGGACCGTTGGGAGGTGGCCCTGGTGTTGGGGAGCCCCACCTTGCACCCCTCTCCGCCCCGAGGCTTGGCTGGTGGGACTGCTCTCCTGAGTTTCCCTTCCCAGAATCCTGGGCAGCGGGCAGTGTGTGGGAAGAGCTTTTCAGGCCTGGTGTCTGAGCATAGGGCAAACCTTCTGGAAGGTTCTGCCGCCCACATGGCTGTGGGTGAAGGTCCAGGTGCCTTGCAGGGAGGTCCTTTCAGAATTCTTTCCCCTCGAGACTGGGCTTAGGATCCCAGGAGACCCCCATCCTACATCCTGGGTGTTGCCCTGTATCCTGGCAGCCCCCTGCCAGGGCCCTGGGTCTGATGGCACACAGCTGCTGGCCGCCTCACCCGTTCTGGGTGTCAGGTTTTCTTCCCGGGCCCTGGGGTTGGGTGCAGGTGCGTCATGGAAATCCACTTCTCCGTGCGTCCATTGCATCTCTGAGGCCCTGTGGGTTGGACCAGCCACATCCAAGCATTGTTCCTGCGGCCATCAGCTCTGGCCCCACCCACGTGCCCTTCTCCCTGCAGGTGTTTGGCCATGGGAAAGCCAACGGGGAGCCCACGTGGGCCCTACTGCTCACGGCCCTCATCTGTGAGATCGGCATCCTCATCGCTTCCCTGGACAGTGTGGCCCCCATCCTCTCCATGTGAGCTGAGCACCGGCCCGGCAAGGGCACATGGGGACCAGGCGTGGGATGTGGTCACCACTGTGGCCACTGCGCGAGGCCCTGTACTCAGGGCTGGCCTTCCGCTCAAGGGACCACAGACAGGGATGGGTCCAGGGGCCCAGGGGATTATGGTGTGGGAAGTGATGTGGATGAGAGGGGGCCAGGGAGACCCGAAGGAGGGACAGTGATGTGGATAATGGGACAAGGAGACCCCTGCTGGAGGGACAGTGATGTGGACAAGGGGGTCAGGGAGACTCCCTCCCCGCACAGGAAAAGCAGGGAGATAGGGAGACACTCCCCCTGACTGGAAGAGGAGTGATGCGGACGAGGGCCTCACGGGAGGTGGGCGGCAGGGACTTCCGCAGCACAGAGCAGATGCTGGGGCCACCGTGGGACCTGGCTCAGCTCCTCTGATGCTGCTTCTCGGACCCCAGGTTCTTCCTCATGTGCTACATGTTTGTGAACTTGGCGTGCGCTGTGCAGACCCTACTGCGCACCCCCAATTGGCGCCCACGCTTCAGATACTACCACTGGTAAGACTGTCCTCCCTGTAAGGCCACGCTGGGAGGGGTGCACAGGGCGTCTGCCCGGCCAGCTGCTGCGGGGTCCTGGTGGTCCTTCGTGGAAGCACCCAGCCAGGCTGGTGAGGAAGGCGTGCCTGTGCGTGTCCCCTGGGACGCCCACTGGGGGCAGCCCTTGCTTTCACTGGGGGACCCAGGCTGCTGGGTCATGTGCTCCCTGGGTGTCAGGTGCTGGGTTTCGTGCTCAGCGGGGTGCAGAGAGCCTTGGGGAGCAGAGTGGGCATTCAGCACAGTTGAAGAGCCCGGGCTTTGACAGGTGTCAGGCCGTTCCAGCCCTCAGAGCCAATCAGGATGGAGGGGCAGCTGCTAGGCATCCCTGCCGCATTTTAGGAGTCACTAAAAGCAAGATTTCCACTAAGGGAACTAAGGGACCAGTCCTCTTTTTGAGGCAGCAGCTCAGATGCTAGTTTGGGGCATGGGACAGGCGGCGTGTGAGATGTGGGGGTCGGGGCCCGGGCCAGGGCACGTATTCTGGTCCCCACTTGCGGCCATTGGATGACCATGCTCCCTCAGGACGCTGTCCTTCCTGGGCATGAGCCTGTGCTTGGCACTGATGTTCATCTGCTCCTGGTACTATGCCCTGTTCGCCATGCTCATCGCCGGCTGTATCTACAAGTACATCGAGTACCGAGGGTGAGTTCTGAGGGCCACGTGGCTGCCACGGTCACGGGGTCCCTGCCAACCGGGGGTGCTGGACGGGAGGGTGCAGAGGATCTCCGCTGCAGCCATCATCCTATCGTGGACAGGTGGAGAGCTGCCACGCCTGTGGTTGTCAACTGACTCCGTGTTTGTGAGACACAACATTAGGTTTATCTGTGTCTATATATAAATGCCATATTTTAGCGGGCTTTTTGGAAACAAAAATCCATGGATGGCAGCACTGATGTGTGACAGGTTTCAGCATTTCCAGAAACCACACTGTCAGAACAAACAAAGCCGTGGGCAACAATAGTAGCCGTAGGTTACTTGCATCTCAGAGCCTGGAGTTCAGTGATTCTCAACCTTCCTAATGCCTCGACCCTTTAATACAGTTCCTCATGTGGTGGTGACCCCCACCCATAAAATTACTTTCATTGCTACTTCATAACTGTAATTTTGCTACTGTTAATGAGTCGTAATGTAGATATCTGTGTTTTCTGATGGTCTTAGGCTCTACAGCAGCGGTTCTCAACCTGTGGACCGCTAGCAGGGTTGCCTAAGACCATCGGAAAACAGTTATGAAGTAGCAACAAAAGTCATTTTATGGTTGGGGTCACCCCAACATGAGGAATTGTATTAAAGGGTCTCAGCATTAGAAAGGTTGAGGTCACTGCTGTAGTTCCTCACTGGGGCGGTTCCCCAGCTGCCCTGGTCCCTATGGGGTGGGGTGGGGCCTCTCAGGGAGGTGAGCCCTCAGGCCAGGTGGCAGGTGGGTGGGCTGCCAGAAGCTCCATCCCAGCTCTTGTGGTTTGGAAGGAGGGTCTGTCTGAGGCTCATGGCGGTGAAGCCCAACCTTTTGGAGCCAGCTCTGCCCAGGTCACTGCCTGCCCCTCAGCTCCCCCCCTTCTCCTGTAGTTCCCCCAGTTGGCCCATCTGGGTTCCCATACAGGTGCCAGGGTTACCTCCCCCACCCCTTCCAGCCAGGGTGCCCTCCTCATGTCCTGCCCTTCCCATTCTTGGCCTGCCTGCTAGCCCCTCCTCCGTCACAGAAGTGCAGAGAGACCCGAAGGCAGCTTTCTGGGCGGCTGCTGAGTGTGCTGTGGGGGCCTCACTGCCGCCCCTTTCTCCGCAGGGCCGAGAAGGAGTGGGGCGATGGCATCAGGGGGCTGTCGCTCAACGCTGCCCGCTACGCCCTGCTGCGTGTGGAACACGGCACCCTCCACACCAAGAACTGGAGGTGAGTGCCTCGGCCCTGCCCTCTGATCCCATGGAGCACTTGTTTCTAAAGTCAGACTTAGAAACTGGTCCTCCTCTTGTTAGGGAACACGTCTCAGAAGCTTCCGGTGCCTTCCCTCCATCCATGGGCTGAGGGGGAACGGTGTGATCAGCTTGTGTCTGATCAGACGTCTGGAGGGCGGTGCTGGCTCTAGGCTGGGCTTGGGCTGTGTGGGCGTGGGGAGTGGGTGAGCTTTCCTGGGGGCTCCTGCAGATGGAGGACTTAAGCGTGCAACAGCTGTGCCCTCCTCTCACTTCTGGGAAGGGGTGGGGGGAGGGAATTTAATCTGTACTGAAAGCCCTTGGTCTCGCCTCCTGCACGTATTTGAGGTGTTAACAGGCAGGGACAAGAGGTGCCCACTGGGGTTTTCAGCAGGTGACCAGGCAGTATTTGACTATTTACCTGTCCCACCTGCTCACCTGTCCCTCCTGTTCACCTGTACCAGCTGTTCACCTGTCCCACCTGTTCACCTGTCCTACCTGTTCACCTATCCCACCTGTTCACCTGTCCCACCTGTTCACCTCTTTCACTTGTCCTACCTGTCTCAATATGTCTACCGGTGAGTGTGTGGTGATGAATTGCCATAGTAACTGCTATCCCTACACAGGCCCCAGGTGCTGGTGATGTTGAACCTGGACTCTGAACAGTGTGTGAAGCACCCCCGCCTGCTGTCCTTCACCACGCAGCTCAAGGCTGGCAAGGGCCTCACCATCGTGGGCTCTGTGCTGGAGGGGACCTACCTGGACAAGCACGCGGAGGCCCAGCAGGCTGAGGAGGTGGGTGGGCACAGGCTCGGACTGGAAGAGGGATGTGGGACCAGGGTGGCCTGTGAAGGGGTGTGGAAAGGGTGTGGGCAGGCCATGTCTGCCTGGGCTGCAGGTGAAGGTCTCCCATCTCCGATGCCCCAGGCACAGGGTTGTGTGTTTTTCTATCACTGGTCTCAAAAAGGTACAATGGTCTTCGAGTTTGAAACATCCAGGACTGAAACCTGCTTAAGAAATGCCCACCAACATCGCTGCTCTGAGACCTTAAAGAGACAGGCCAGTGCAGGTGACACTCAGGAGGTTGCAGACCTGGTGCCCAGGGCCATTTAGCTCAAAACTTGGAAAGGTCCTGACGTTCAAGTTTCTCTAGAGCCCTTGTGACGGCCCAGCTCCAGTCTGTGTCCTTCCTTGTTGGAAGTCTCTGTCCTGCTGGGTTTGCCTGCTCAGCGGTTCTTAGGTCTCAGCAAAGCCAGAGGGAGGCAGTGACTCCAGCTCTTTGTATGAATGTCCTGCCTGCAGTGGCTGTAACTCATCACACCTGAGGGGCTGACAACACAGGTTGATCCTCCCTCTCTTGGGGCCGGAAGTCCAAAATGAAGGTGTTGCAGGCTCCAGGTGTCCCTGGGCTTGTGGCCAGGTTCCTCACTCTTCTGTTCCTGTCTTTGCCGCTGTGCCTTCTCTGTGCCTCTTGTCTTTCCTCTTCTGACTCTTATAAGGGCACTTGTCACGGGATTCAAGGCCACCTGAGTGATGCAGGATGATCTCTTCATCTTAGGATTCTTACCTGCAAAGACCCTTTTTCCACTTCAGTCCACATTCACAGGTTACCAAGATTAGGATTCAGGCATATCTTTTTGTGGGCCACCCTCAACCCACTATAGTCTGTCCTCTGAACCCCAAAATGCTTGTCTGTCTTATGTGCAGAATACATGCAACTTACCCCAACACTTTCCCCAGCCTCCACTCATTATCAGTTCATCCCAGAATCCCATCTGGCTGTCAGAGGTTCAGAATCTCATCTCCATCATTTTCATTGAGTATTGGTGCACCTCTAGGTATGTATATATATATATACACACATATATATATATGTGTGTGTATATATATATATATATATATATATATATACACACACATATATACACACACACACACACACACACACACACACATATATGTATATATATTTTTTTATTGACTTTTTACAGAGAGGAAGGGAGTGGGATAAAGAGTTAGAAACATCGACGAGAGAGAGACATCGATCAGCCGCCTCCTGCACGCCCCCTACTGGGGATGTGCCCGCAACCAGGATACATGCCCTTGACCGGAATCGAACCCGGGACCCTTCAGTCTGCAGGCCGACGTTCTATCAACTGAGCCAAACCGGTTTTGGCTCTAGGTATTTTTCATCCTGCGCTAAATTCCTCTGTCCACAGACCTCTGAGACTTAAGAAAACAAATGACCTGTGTCCCAAAGTGCAGTGTGGGACAGACCTGGGAGAGACATTGCCATTTTAGGAGGCAGACACATGACGAGTTTGAAATCCAGCGGGTGGTCCCATTTGTCTCAGGACCAGGAGTGCGTCTCTGGCTTGCGGCTCTGTCTGTAGCAGGCCTGAGCCTGGCCTCTGTGGGCTGCTCAGCGTGGCCAGGGAGAAGACCAGCCTCCGCCTTGGCATTGCTTTAATGGAAGTCATGCTATTGGCCACTCTGGTATTGAGCCGGCTGGTCAGATGCCTGGTGACCAAGCAGACGGAAACTGCACACGGCAGGGCACCTGATGTGCACCTGGTATTTCATCCTCAGCCTGTGAAGTACCACATTTTTCCTTAGACAAGTTGTTAGCTTTGACGTGATCTAGTCAAGTTTTCCACAAACCAGGTGTTTAACCCAGGCCTCAATGTGTTCCAATAACCTAGTAGGCCGTTTTGGGAGACATAGATCATGTTGAAAGGACCACGTTGTATGCCCAGCACTGACCATCCCTCCACTCCTGCACATGCGTGGCTGCAGTCACACACAGGCACGTGGTTCCCCACAGCATCTGCCAGGTCCTGAATTTGGTGCCACAAGCACCACCCACGCTGAGCCTGTGGCCTTACCTGAGGCGGTGAAATTGGTGTGGAGCCCGCCCAGGCTGCCTGGCCCCTTGTGGTGGGCTGATGCCCAGTCTGGCATCACTATGGCACTGACTCCTGGCCTCTCCCCAGAACATCCGGTCCCTGATGGGCATCGAGAAGACCAAAGGCTTCTGCCAGCTGGTCGTGTCCTCCAACCTGCGGGACGGCATGTCCCACCTGATCCAGTCGGCCGGCCTGGGGGGCATGAAGCACAACACGGTGCTCATGGCCTGGCCCGAGTCCTGGAAGGAGGAGGACAACCCTTTCTCCTGGAAGAACTTTGTTGGTGGGTGACGTCTCCCACAGGCTCTGCGGGTGCAGGGTGGGGCCCCCGGCTGTGCGATTTCACTGGGAAACATTGGAAAAGCGAATGGCCCTTTGAGCCACCCTCTCCCTTTCTCCCAACGATGCCCCCAGTGGGAGGTACCTGGCTTGGCCGCCCACACCCCTGTGCCAGCTGCTAAGCTGCTGATGGAGCAAGTGCTGCCTTGGGAGCCCGCCCCAGGTGGGGGCGTTGTGGGGATCCTGTGGCCGCCGCCTGCGCTGGCTAGTGCCCAGCGAGTCCGTGGCGTGTGCAGTGCTGCCCAGGCCCGACTGACCCGTGTGCCGCCTCTCTACAGACACCGTCCGCGACACCACGGCAGCGCAGCAGGCCCTGCTGGTGGCCAAAAACGTGGACCTGTTTCCGCAAAACCAGGAGCGCTTCAGCGATGGCCACATCGACGTGTGGTGGATCGTGCACGACGGGGGCCTGCTCATGCTGCTGCCCTTCCTGCTGCGGCAGCACAAGGTGGAGCGGGGGCCACGGGGGGTGGGTCACAGGTCGGGGGTCAGGGGCCATTCACTGGCGGGCTGGGGGTCACACTGTGGGAGAGTGCCAGGGGGAGTCACATGAGGTGGGAGACTCTGGGTGGCCTGCGTCCCCCGAGGTGGGCAGTGGGACCAGCGTGTCAGAAGCTGCCCTGAGTGCCATGTCCGTCCCCCCAGGTGTGGAGGAAGTGCCGGATGCGCATCTTCACGGTCGCACAGGTGGACGACAACAGCATCCAGATGAAGAAGGACCTGCAGACGTTCCTGTACCACCTGCGGATCAGCGCAGAGGTGGAGGTGGTGGAGATGGTGAGGGCCTGGGCTCACCGGGCAGGGCTGCCTGTACCACCTGTGGATCAGTGCAGAGGTAGAGGTGGTGGAGATGGTGAGGGCTGCCTGTACCACCTGCGGATCAGCGCAGAGGTGGAGGTGGTGGAGATGGTGAGGGCCTGGGCTCGCCGGGCAGGGCTGCCTGTACCACCTGTGGATCAGCGCAGAGGTGGAAGTGGTGGAGATGGTGAGGGCTGCCTGTACCACCTGTGGATCAGCGCAGAGGTGGAGGTGGTGGAGATGGTGAGGGCTGCCTGTACCACCTTCGGATCAGCGCAGAGGTGGAGGTGGTGGAGATGGTGAGGGCCTGGGCTCGAGGCAGGGCTGCCTGTACCACCTGCGGGTCAGCGCAGAAGTGGAAGTGGTGGAGATGGTGAGGCCTGGGCTCGGGCTAGGGCTGCCTGTACCACCTGCGGATCAGCGCAGAGGTGGAGGTGGTGGACATGGCGAGGGCCTGGACTTGGGTCAGCGCAGAGGTGGAGGTGGTGGAGATGCTGAGAGCCTGGGCTCAGGGCAGGGCTGCTGCCGTGCTTCTTTGTTCAGGTTCCCCCAGGCCCTCTTCTGTTTGAGGACCTCACGCTGCACGCCCTCCTCTGGGATGTGATGGTCTCTCACTTTTTTCCTCTGTGGCCGAGGCAGTTAGAGGGACTTGGGTGCTTTGTAAACTGACTCCAGGTTAGGGTTGCCTGGTGTTTTCCCCGTGGGTGGGCTGGGTTTTGTTTGTGAGAGGAAGACTCCCAGAGGTGGCTGCATCTCTAGTTTATCTGGGAAGGGGAATGTGACATTTTATCTATCCCAGCTATGAAGATGGGGAATTGTGAGGGCTGTTCACACACTCAGGCGCTTACACAGCCTCACACTCTTCCACTCACATGCTCACATTCACCAGCATACATGGTCATGCACACACACATACACACACTCATCCTTACACACACTTGTGCACATGCTCACCCACAATGTGCTTACATACACTCACATGCTGCTTCACACATATGCTCACACGCTCACTTGCACATGTATACCCACAAGTACATGCTTACCCACACATGCGATCACACATGCTCACCCCTGCTGGGGCTGGAGGCTCTGAGCCGCAGAGGGAGGGGCCGGGCCCCTGTTGTTCAGTACCTGCGCCACCTGAAGCGGTGATCTGTGATGAGAGCGTCATGTTCTGTACTCAAAGGAGTTTACTTCTGTGTCCCGGGGCGTGCTAGGTTGAGAATGATATCTCCGCCTTCACCTACGAGAAGACGCTGGTCATGGAACAGAGAAGCCAGATGCTGAAGCAGATGCAGCTGTCCAAGACGGAGCGGGAGAGGGAGGTGTGTGTGGGCCCGGGTGTCACATGGGTGCGGGTGCAGGACCCACTGTTCCTCCAGACCCCCCCGGGCTGTGGGGCCCAGGGTCTTTGCGGTCACTCTGAGCCATCTTTCAGAGCTGGGGCAGGAGGAGAGGGAAGTGATGACTTTGGTCTGAAAGCCCAGGAGGAGGGTGGACTGGTGGGGGTGGAGGCTGTGCGGAGGTCCCTGGTCTCAGTTGGGCATGAGCCTTGGTTTCGTGGGCCAGCGGCTTCTCCCTTCCATGCTGACCTCTTCCCCGGGACGTTGGAGACCCGCTGTGGTGAATCCCTGTTGCTGCCCCTGTCCTCCCGCCAGGCTCAGCTCATTCACGACCGGAACACTGCGTCCCATTCTGTGGTGGCAGCCAGGACCCGAGCCCCTCCCACACCCGATAAAGTGCAGATGACCTGGACGAAGGAGAAGCTGATCGCCGAGAAGTTGAAGAACAAAGATGCCAACATGTCCGGGTTCAAAGACCTCTTCAACCTGAAGCCGTGAGTGGCAACCTGGGGACCCAGGTGGCAGGTCCGACTCCCTGTGTTGCCTGTGACAGGGCAGTGGGCACACAGCTGCAGGCTGGCAGGCCTGGAGGGCAGGGAGCCAGCCCAGGGGCCACAGTGTCCTCTCGGGGCCGGGTGGCTGGGCCCGGCAGTGAGTCAGTCGTGGAGCTGCTGACTGTGTTCTTGGTGAGTGTTACAGCAGCTAGAAGTGAGGGCTCCTGGACGGGTCCGAACTCCAGCTTGGACCTGCTGATGATGCGGGTGCCTGTCAGAGCCAGAGACCTGTCCCCCTGCCGTGGCTCCCACCTGTGGCGTTGAGCTGAGAACCGCCAGGGCTGGCCCAGGTGCCCGTGGAGGACACGGTGTGGCTGGGCCCCAGGAACGGGTCTGGTTGCATCGTAGGGTCCCAGGATAGGAGAACAGAGCAGCGCCTCCCTGGGGGTGTTAGCAGAGGGTGAGACCCCAGAGCCCAGGCGGTTGGGAAGGGCCTGAGGCTCTCTCAGACCTTCGCAGAGAAGACCCAAGTAGGCCAGGAAAGGGCAGCCTGGGATGAGCCTACAGTTGTTTAAAAGTGTGCATCGTGATCACTGCTGAAGTAACATGTTCTCTCTGTTTTCTCTTCCATGTAGAGAATGGGGAAACCTGTAAGTCACTCACCTGGTTTAGGATACCTGTTAGCCTGCTTGCTTCGCATGCCTGACCCACGTACCCCTAGTAAACCCGTGTGTGCGTGGCTGTGTGTGCGTGCGTGTCCGTGTGCCGGCGGAGCTTGCTCACCGCTGCTGTAGCTTTCCGTTACTTCCTGTCTGATTGCTCTTCTCCATTCAGAGCGGCTCACGGCACATTCCTGAGATTCATTCTCTAAATTCCACCGAAGCACAGAGATGTGGGCCGGTTGGTCCTGAGCCAGCTCCGAGCGGAAGCATGTGTCTTGGTAGCTGTTAGTTGATTCATCCACAGTTGATTCATCCACCTCCCTGGATCAAGCTCTCAGATACCAACCCCAGTTGTGCGGGGACAGGATTTCCTGTGCCCCCACATCAGACGGTTTTTCACGCTGTGAGAGGGAGGCTGTGGTCCTGTAGCATCTGTGTGAAAAGGGATGTGGATGAATTCTCTGTACGGTTAGGGCGGGACTTAGTCCCACAGACAGGGGGCTGGGGCCAGGCTGGCCAGGGGAAAGGGAGGGACCCCTGAAGCTGCTGTTGGTCCATCTGTCCATCCCTCTTTCTCTGTTGTGTCCCTCCTTTCCTGGCTGCCCCAGAAACGGTTGGGCTGTTTTCTCCTGCAGTGGCCCAGTCCAAGGCAGTGTCCATGGCGGAACTCTGGGGCCTTGGTGGCTCCACTTTCTTTCTTGACCCCTAAGCCTGAGTGAATGAGGTAGCAGTGTTGGTCCATCGAGGGCACAAACCTAGACACAGTAGGGAAACTGCTCAGGATGTACATGGGACTACTT
Organism: Lasiurus borealis; assembly: GCA_004026805.1. Taxonomy (NCBI): domain Eukaryota; kingdom Metazoa; phylum Chordata; class Mammalia; order Chiroptera; family Vespertilionidae; genus Lasiurus; species Lasiurus borealis. Next base: position 24,267 of record PVJN01020005.1, read on the forward strand.
TCTGCAACTTTAAAATCCCACCTCCCCAAAGTCTATGAATTAAAAAAATCAACAGCATGTGGACACAGGGAGGGTTTCTCCCTCAAGCACTGTGGAACCATGGGCCTGCTGAGATCCCTGTGTGGCACCCCTGGGATCTCATGTGCCCGAACCCCTAGCCCCTGCCTGGAGCAGGGCTCAGCGTGGACCCCCAAGCCTGGGGACTCAGAAGAGAATGAACCAGGAAGAGGCTGCGTCACGGGCAGAACTAAGCCTTGGGTGTCCGTTCCTCCAGGGCCGCACTCCTGCCTGGCCCTCCTCGTGGTTAGGCTGGGAGAAGCTTTGGAAGGTGGGAGGTCAGCCCACCCTGACATGTGCGTGCCTTTCCGCCTGTCCCCAGGGCGCATGCACTTTGGGGTGGTTTGCTGGCTCTCCGGGGTGTGCAGTGTGTGTATGTTTTTTCTGTATTTCCTCCGTCCTCACCATCTCGTCACCCGGGACCAGAGTCGCCATTTAACTTACACCCCCCAGCCCATCCCTCTGTCTCCCCCGCTCCAGTTCCCCCCACTTACCCTCCACCCCGGACTTAATTCCCTGCCTCTGAAACCCTTTTTCAAAAGCTCTTCTCTCTCTGGCAGAGTGAGTGTCTCTCTGATACCTTCCTGACTGTGTGGACTCTGCAAGACATAGCTTCTGGGGACGTGAGGGCCACCCTGTCCCTGTTTGGGCCTTTGACCGACAGCAGGGTCACTTTGTTCTGGAGCCACGGGTCCTTCCAGACCCAAACCTCTGATTTTAAGATTATATGTGCTTTCAAACTCCTAGCCCTAAGAGACCCTTTAATACCTCACACATGCATTTCTAGAATTGCTGCCCTCCCCAGGCACACTGGTAATTGTGGTCTCTCCGGGCACCTAATTCATGGTTGTTGTGATGAGAGGTCCCGGTTGTGCCTCGGACAGAGACCCGATCTCTAATTTTATCAGGCGGAATTGGAGGGAGAAAATAAAGGGCCTGTGTCCCTGTTTTCCTGCTGGTAATAACTGGCGGTTATATTCAGGTTTATTGGGTTGGAGGGTTGAGTTGATCAAAGAGTACGGCCTGGGCCTTTTGTCCTGCAGGCCTTTTCCCGACCCCTCGTGTGCGGCCTCTGTCTGTCTGTCTGTCTGTCTGCCAGCCACAGCCGTCCCTCTCGTGTCCCTGGCACAGTGACCTTGTAGAAGGGCTGGCCACGGATCCCCCGTGTGTGACCCCACAGTCGTCCAGCACAGGAAGATGCAAATGCTTTGAGGTGGGCGGGCTCTGAAGACAGCTGCTCCTGAGTGCACATTGGAGCATTCCCCTAGAGAGGGGACCCGCAGCCACCTGGCTGGGGACCCGTGGGGCCCTGTGGGGGCCTGAGTGCCTGGCAAGCCGGAGGGTGTGGGTCTGCAGTCTCCCTAGATGTGTGGAGTGTGAGGCCCTGAGATACAGGATCGTGGGGTGTTGGAAGCTCTTGTCCTTCAGACGGAGCCAAGAGCAGCAGCAGCCGGGAGGACCAAGAGCAGGCTGGACCTCACAGTGGCCACATCCTTGGCCAGGATCTTGGGCATTGGTCCTGGGCTTCAGACTGTAGTGTGGGGGTGGTGGGAGCCAGGTGTGGGGACCTGGCTTCTTCCCCTCTACCTCTGGGCTCCTCGGACCCCAGCCTGGGTCAGGAGAGGTTGGCGTGTGTGCTGGGTTTAGCACACTCGCCTCAGGGTCGTATTGAAAGTAAGGTGTGGCTGCCACGCCAGGGATTCCAACTACAGTTCAGGCCCCCAGATGTGTGAGCGTCTTTTCTGCGCTCAGCAGCAAGCTCCCCCCAAAGCATTTGTCTCCGCCTGCGTGGACCGCTGCTTGTGAACTAGATGCGCAGCAGCTTTAGTGAGTGTCAGTCTGAAGTGCCGGGAGGTTTCCAAAGCCTTCTGGTTGCTGAATAAACCCCCGCCCCGCCCTCTATCCCCCATAGGGTTCGCCGCCCATGGAAGCGCTGCCCATGGAGCCTCAGGGCTGCGAGTCGGTTTGAATCGGATTTGTTTCCACTCGGCCCTCCCTAATGCGAGCCAAGTGGGGCAGATGGGGGTTCAGACCTGGCCTGGTGCCCAGCGTCGTGGGCGGGCGGTGCAGAGTGACTGCTTCCCTTTTGCAGGAACCAGTCCAACGTCAGGAGGATGCACACGGCGGTGAAGCTCAACGGTGTCGTCCTGAATAAGTCCCAGGATGCCCAGCTGGTCCTGCTGAACATGCCGGGGCCCCCCAAAAACCGGCAGGGGGATGAGAACTGTATCCTTTCCCAGAGGCCATCTTGGGGTGGGGGTCAGGTGGGGTGGGCTCTGGGCTCCGAGCACCCGCCTGGCAGGCTCCTGTGCTGGTGTTTCCCTGAGGCCTGTCGGGCGCCTGTGTGTGACTCCGTCTCTGGGATGGACCAGGCCTGGGCGACGGGTTCTGCCCAGGCTCAACTCTGAGCCCTCTTGGCACCTTGCTGCCCCTTACACACCTTTCTATCCATTGAGCCCTGTGTCCCCACGTGGTATCCCTGACCCCACATGGTTGATCGGGGTGTGCCAGCCACAGAGTGGAAGGTTGTGACCAAAGAGGTCACAGGTCAACCCTGCCCCAAACTGGTTGAGAGCCGCTGCTGTAGAACCTCAGACCATCTCACTGACCAGTTAGAGATTTATGTCCTGGTGACCAGATGTCTCTCTGGGTGTCTTGGTGGACAGGAGACACATCCCTCAGGCACATCCCTCCTAGTGGGTCTGCACCCAGAGCCCCTCGGGGCGGGCAGGGTCTCCTCTAGGTTCCCCATTAGACCATCTGTGTCAGTGGAAGCCTCTGGTTGGGTGGGGTCAGCACCGCCGGCTGCATTCCTGGGACCCCTGCCTGCCTGAGTTGCTTTCCCACCCCACCCCTAGCTTTCCCTGACTCTGCCCTCACCCTCTTTCTCAGACCGAATCCTAACAACACAGGACCCCAAGTAAGCCTCTCTTCTCACGCCTTAGGCTCCATGTCCCACGGGATCAGCTATGGCCTTAACTCCGTGCACCCAGATATGGAGTTCCTCGAGGTCCTGACCGAGGGGCTGAACAGGGTGCTCCTGGTCCGGGGCAGTGGCCGGGAGGTGATCACCATCTACTCCTAACGCTCGGCTGCTGCTCTGGAAGCTCGCGGGGCAGGCACAGGGCTTGTGTCCGGCACAGACCACAGCCTGGCCTGCCAGCGTGGCTTCCTGCAGAAGTTTCTAGAATACCAGCGGGCTCTCCTGTGCCGGCTGAGAGCCAGCGCATGACTGAAAAGGTTTCCTCGAGGCCGAGGGGAGAGGAGATGCCCGTGGCGCTCCCGGTGCTCCTGAGGGAGGCTCCGAGTGCCGGGGACCTGGCCGCCCCTCCGCTGAGGGCCGTGCTCCGAACCTCTGGATTCTAGAACGCATTCTCCCGCCCAGCCCGCCCGGGCGGGTGCTGCGTCACATTTCAGTTCTCCCCCATCCCGGACATGCATAAGAAGCCACACTTGGTCTGACGTGGACCCCGGGGCCATTAGGGTTCGTGTAGGAAGGCGGAAAGGTCAGCCCACGGCGAGGGACTCAGTACAGGTTCTCCGTCAGCCCCCATCTGTCTGTGCTGTCGGGTGTCCCTGTTTGTTTCCAGCCGCTCACAGCCACGTCCCCCGCTCTGCTGGGGGCCTTGTTCAGTGCCTGTCTTGTCGGGGACCTCTGGTCAGGGAACGTGGTTCTGTGGGGACAGGAGGGGGGTGGTCCAGTGGGGCTCATGCTCCAGGAACCTCTGAGGGAGGGAGAATACCCCCATGGAGCCCTCCGAGCCCAGGTGTGCGCTGCAGGGGGCTCCAGCCTCTCAGAAGCACTGGGGGGCCCGACCCTGTGGGCACGTTTCTGAGACGTGGGAACTGTAACAGCCCCGTGTTCACACCTTCAGAGCCGTGAGCACACCGCACGGTTCAGCGCCTGACACACTTGCTCCTGTGGCCTCCAGGTCCCCCCCTCAGGCTCCGAGGAGGGGAGCCTGCCGAGGCTGTGGGGTCCCGGGCGGGAAGGGCACATGCACTGAGTTGTCCGGCCGCGGCCTGGTCCCTCCACCGCACGGAGGGGTGGCGGCAGCTGTGTTTAGGGCACTGACGCGGTACCTTTTAGCGATCCGTGGACTTTGCACTTTACCTTGTGGTCTTTCTGCTTGTGGTCGTGAGCACGTGCACTGTAGATGCTGCGGTAATTGGTGCCTCGCTCCCTGTGTGGCTTATTGCGTTCAACACCTGGGCATTTCAACGCTGCGTGGTGGTCCCTGAAGAGGCGGTCCCTGTGCAAGGCCTGAAGGACCACGTCCTTGGCTCTCTCAGGCTTCCATGGGGTCCCCAGAGAATGGACCTGGTCCTGGGTTTCACGTCGGGGCAAGGATTAAGTGTGCATTTCTAGATGGTTCTGAGGAGCCATCGGGCAGCCTAGAGGGCCAGCATTGCCATCCAAGTGGCCACTGGCCAGAATGTGTGCCAAGTAGCTGCAGCCAGCTGGGCGTGGGCGTGGGGGTGGGGGTGGGGTTCAGACTTGGACCGTCCTGGTTCCGCATTGAGTTAAGGGAAACCGTCTCACCTCACAGAGGCCTGGTGAGGGGTCACCTGTCTGCCCCACCCGCCTGTCCCCGGTCTGAGCACCACCCCGCCTCCCCACCCTGAGCTTTGTGTAACTGACCGTGGCCAGCTCGGGATTTCGTTCCCCTTTTACAGGCTCTTGTCTTTGTATGGTTTTTGTTAGTGGAAGAATAAAATCTATGTGGAAGAATCTCCTGTGTCTCCCTCGGCATAAAAACTAGAGAACCGCAGAAGGTGCTCCTTCCCTTGGAGGAGTTTGCAGACGTTTCTGTCAGGATAGAACCAGCAAATAACACCTGTGTCTAGAGGGACCCCTTATTCTCACACGGGATCGCAGCCATACCACGTCACACACACCGGATGGAGGGGGGCCAAAGGGACAGGAGGACTGCCACGGGGTGTGAAGGTGTGGCTGCCGGAGAAACCGTTCAACCGTCGCTGTGACCCAGCAATCCCACTCCTGAGTGTACACCCCGGAGGCACTGCCACAGCAGCCAGAACGTGGGAACAGCCCACGTACCCATCCGTTGACAAGTGACAAAACAACGTAAACGTATTCACTGGAATCCAATTCAGCTGTTGAAAGGAATGGCGCCCTGACGTGTGCTACCCCCGTGGATGAGCTGCGTGATAGCCAGCCACAGGTCACGTATGATTCCACTCACATGAACCACAGGATAGTGGAATCCAGGGAGAAGGTGGGGAGGTGGGCTGGGGGAGGGGCAAGTGACAGTGGGCATGGGGTTCTCTTTGGGGTGAGGGTGTTCTGAAGTCTCATGGTGAAGTGTGCACCATCTGAATGTGAACACGATGCCCTGTAGTGAACAGTCTGTGAAGCTGTTAACCGTGTCCCCTGGGGGCTGTGGGAAGAGTAGACACGGGACTGCTGAGGAGGGACCTAGAGTGCCCAGCTGTCCTTTGGTCTCTGCTGGGGACATCCACATCCATGACCTGGAGCACAGGGGCCCTGCCTTCGGGGCAGGAGTGAGGGTATCACGGTGCTGTCAGACTCCTGGGAAAACATGGTAGGGCCCTAGGGTTCTGACTCGGCCACACAGCTGTGGGCACCCACACTGGGTTTTGCAGGGAAGCAAGTGTGGGCGTCATCCGTGCAGCACAGAGTCCTCCAGGCCTTGGACAGCGTGGCACCTTCGCCACGGGACAGCCCTGAAAAGGGGTGCAGATGGACGAGACACCGGAGCCCAGATGTGTGAAAGGCACACTCAGACTGCCGAGAGATGACAGAACCACTGGTGTGTGTCGGCCACAGCTCAGGGCCTGTGAGTGCCCCTGGGCCTGAGGCAGCACTCGGCCATCCCTGTGGCTCCCCTGCACTCACCCTGGTGGGCAGGCGCCTCCTCCTTGCTGGGTAGGCTGCCGGCCCCTGGTGCTGCCTGATGCTGCCGGCTGTGCCTGTCACCCTCCGAGGGGACCCCTCCACCCTGGGGGCTGTGCCTGTCACCCTCCAAGGGGACCCCTCTACCCTGGGGGCTGCTTTCCTTGAGGCAGCTCAGCCTGGGCCATAGACCCTGGTGCGGTTGGTCTCGGCCCCAGGCAATGCCACCTGGCCCTCCCACACGCAAGCTCCTGGGCCCCGGCCTGGCCCCTGGCCTCCCTTGCCCGACATTGCTGGGGCCTCTCAGGTACAACTTGCCCCAAAGCCCTGTTTTGCCAGGATCAGAGTCAAGCGCTCAGGAGACCAGAGGGTGGCTGTGGCTTGTCTGTTTCTTGGGTGTTTTTTTGAGGTTGTCCGGAGTGAGAGGCGGATGAAGGTGCAGGAGTGGGGACCACGAAGTCTCCGGACAGCGCTCACATCTGCCCCCTGAGCATGACTGCTGTGGAGAACGGGGCCGAACAGAGACAAACACCCACTGGATTCCAGTGTCCTTCGCTCTGAAACACCCCTGGGAGCCTCGGGAGCCTCGTCTTTGTATTGTGGGTCCAGAAATTAACGTGTGGGAACGTCTGCGCGAGCTTTTATTCATATACCAGGCGCTGTTATTTTTTTTTTCTTTTTTAAAATACATTTTTTTACTGATTTCAGAGAGGGAAGGAGAGGGGGAGAGAAATAGAAACATCAATGATGAGAAAGAATCATCGATCAGCTGCCTCCTGCATGTCCCCCTCTGGGGATCGAGTCCACAATCCGGGCATGTACCTTGGTCAGGAATCGAACCGTGACCTCCTAGTTCATGGGTCGGTGGATGCTACACAGGCGGGCAGCCAGGCGCTGTTTTCACCGCTCCACCGTGGCTGTCCCAGTGGTGAGGCGGCGAGGTGTGTGCGCCCCCTGCCCGCCAGAGGTCGCTACTGCCCGCAGGAGCTGGTGGGATGGATCGCGCAGGCGCGGTCGTTCCAGTCTAGACAATGATACGCTTCTCTGCAGCTCGGACTCACAGGCAGCAGCCACACACTCGGCTTCCGGTGTGTTTGCTGGCGTTCCCTGCTCACACGAATGGTTCTTAAAACCAGGGTCTGGGGCCAGAGGCTAGAGTGCAAGCCCACCCGACTTCCCTGCGAGATGGGGAGCGGAGCACCTGCCCGAGGGCTGTGGCGGGGCTGCTGGGATTAGATTAATAAGGTCCCTGAATGTGGGACCACGTGCAGGAGCTCGTGCACCCTGAGGAACGGACCCAGGTTGGCATGACAGGCGCGTCTGTAAAAACCCTGCTGCCAGGGGTGTGGGTGTCACTGTGCAGATCCCAGTGTGTGGATGGAGTGTAGGCGTCTCGCCAGGAGAGGGCGCTCCGCCCTGGGCAGCGGGCACCAGCCGGCGTCTGGGGTTCTGAAACACTTGGAAAACTGATCATTGGAGTGCTCTGGCCTCCAAAGACCCTGAGGATCCCTCAGTTCTCCCCATACACATGGCCTCGACTCTTGGACAGACATTACTCGGAAATCCCGAGGGGCTTTACAATGGCCATGATCCAGAACGTGACGGCAAAAGGGGGGAGACGGTGGCAAATGACATGTCAGCTCCTCTAGAGTCTCAGCACAGAGAGCCCAGCGTCTGCATGGACAGTATGGTCCTCCCAGCCCCAGACAGTGGCCTGAAGTGTCCTGTCATCATAAACCCAACTTGAGGCTGAGGTTTTTGTTTGTTTGTTTGTTTGTTTTTTAGAGCAGCAAAGTACGAAAACATTACCCATACACCTGGAGTTGTGCATTAATTTCCCTTCTGCAAACGTCTGTATAAACAGAGACAGACCACGCTCTCCATGCAGCCTGAGCCCCTATCATAGGCTGGTGCAGGTGGACTGACCGTATCTATTAACAAACCTCACTTTGAGACAGGGAATGGCATATTACAAACTGCACGTGTTTTTTATTATGCCTGAGGGGGGGAGGGAACACAATTACAGGTCCATCACCCATTAGTTTTGATTCTTAGACACAGTTCCACGACGAATGCAAACTCACCTGCACAGACTCTCAAAGTACCAGAAAGTCACTTGCTCGTCTCAGATGGAAGACGGGGCAGCCGTGTACTGCCACCGGGGGACGCTGCCAGCCAAGGTTCCATGACCCTTGGATACTGTCGTTGCTGCCCCTTTCCCTCACCCGCCCAGTGGGAGCCCCACATCCCCCCCCCCCCAGGTGGGCATCGTGGAAGCTCCATGAGCACTCTGATGGTTGACGTGAGCCCAGAGAACAAGCGTCCTGCCTCCAACCCGTGCGGTGTTTTAGGTGGAACCTGCTGCCTGCCCCGGCCCTGCTGTCCACTGAGAGATGCTGGTGCCAGCCCCGCCTGCGCCTCCTCTCTGCTCTCAGGGCCTCCCCTCTAGAACGCCAGGACCACTGTGAGGAGCGCCTCCCCCCGCCAGTGGCCGCCAGTCCTCCTCACGATCTGTGTTCCCTGTGGCGAGGCACAACTCCCCACCGCACACACAGCTCGGGGAGAAACAACTGCTCCCCCAAACCGCCCCCTTTGGGCTTCAGAACGAATTATTGCAGGAGGGCTGCAGCACTATGTTCCCTCCCGGCTGCACGACAGCAAGGCCCCGCCCGCCCTCCTGCCCCTCTGGGGTCCGAGGCCCCCAGCGCACCCGGCACCCTGAGACAAACACGGAAGTCAGCTGAGCCGAGTCCCTTCTGCGCCACCAGGGCTCGTTCCGGGATCAGAAATGACAGATAACAATGTACTTGACTATGGTGGGTACATATGGTTTTATGGGGGTTACACAGAATCACTTCATAACTGGGAAACGTCAGTGGCATCACATGTGCCCGTCCCACCACGGCCCCCGTCGGGGGCACGGAGGAAAGGCGAGCGGAAGCGCGAAGGGCCTGCTCCACGAGTGTCCACTGGTGCCACCGCAGCTGCCCACGGGAGGCAGGCCTGCGGCCGGGCTCCTGGCCAGGGGCGCTGGGGCGGGCGTGCACGCTAGGACGGGTGGTGGTGGTGGTAGTGGTGGTGGTGGTGGTGTTCGTGGTGGTGGTGGTGCTCGTGGCGCTGCACCACGGGCACCGAGTAGCCCTCCCCCAGCAGCATGGGCGGCAGGTCCCGCACCACCTCGTGCTCCATGACCGCCGGCTGGCCCAGCGCGGCCTTGAGGGGTGAGTGGCCCTCCCTGCCCTTCTGCCGGTACCGCTTGTGGCCGTAGGGCTGCGGCGGGGGCTGCGGCGGGGGCTGCGGGAGGTGGTGGCCGTCCTGGGGGACCTGGGGCAAGGCAGCCGGCGGGTGGTAGCTGAAAGCCCTCCCGGGCTTGCCCCCCCCTGGCATGCCCCCAATGGGCACGCCCCCGCTGGGCACCCCCGGTGGCCTGCCTGAGCCCTTGGGGGACTTGAGGAACTGCTTTTCCTGCCCCTTCAGCCGGGGCTGCACGTCCAGGGCCCGGGCAGCGGGGTCGCCGGCCAGCAGGACGTGGTCCGTCAGCACCTGGGACCGGCGGTTGTGCACCGTGTGTGCATCTGACTCCTGGGAGCGGGACCTGCTCGGCGGGTGTGAGGCCTTGCCCTGGTGCTCCTGCTTGGCCTGGGCTGGCGGGGACCCTGCGCACGGGGGACACAGACCATGAGACCCTCCGCAAGGCCTGACACCTCACCTTGGACCAGGTACCCGCCCCCCTATCCACATATGTATGCCCCCCCCCCACACACACACACATATGCCTGGACGCAATACTGCAGCATGGTGGTGGCAGGAGCCCTGGCAGCCCCAGGCCAGGTTCGTGCTGCTAGAGGAGGCCTCTTACCCAGGCCCTCCCGGTACCTACCAGGTCCGAATTTGGACGTGTAGTTCTCTATCCCGGCCAGGTCCAGGTAGTGGTTTCTCCGCTCCGTGTTCTCATCCACGCAGTACAGCCCCCTCACAGGGCAGGGGTGGGGGTCAGCGTTGGGCCTCCTGCGTGGGGCAGAGGGCAGAAGGGGCCTGACCTTCACACCAGGTCGGAGCAGACCTTCCTCAGAGGTGAAGGGGGACTGAAGGAGATGGTCCCGGGCAGTGGACTCTGACCAGCACCCACCGCCCAGAGAGAAGCATCAGAGAGGATGGGTGTCCGGGACAGCAAGGTCCCCAGCTGGCCTGGGACCCCACCAAGACCCCAAGATCACTGTCGCAGACTGCCTTAGGGAACCTGCAGGAACTCCCGTCTTCTGGTCCCCGAGGCAGAGATGGGGTCACTGATCTGAGACCTCCACTGCCCCTGTCACCACCACAGCTGGTGAATGAATCACAGTGTGTCAGAGTGGCCGGACCGAGGGTCCCTCTGCTGACCTGCCCTCCGAGCCTCACCCAGCCCTCGGACAGACACTGGGTGTGCTCAGCTCCAGCCCAAGTACCGGGCCACACAACAGCACCCTCACCCCAGTGGGGCTGCACCCAGTGCTCCTCCACACCCAGGTGCTGGTCCTGGCCAGGGCTGTGGGCAGGTGGGCCGCTCCCCATGAAGAGGGTACACCTGGAGGGTGGAGCCAGACATCCTCACCTGATGTGAGCCGACAGCCTCCTGTCAGCCACTCTGGGGTCCTCGAAGACCTCGCCCTCCATCCTGCAGCGAGTGGGTTCCCGGTCTGAAAGAGTGAATTCACTCATTCCTTCCTTCCTTCCTTCCTTCCTTCCTTCCTTCCTTCCTTCCTTCCTTCCTTCCTTCCTTCCTTCCTTCCTCCATTTACTGAGCAAACGCTTCTGAGCCCCCGCCAGGTCTAGGCCCTGCTTTTCATGTTCAGGAAACCAGAGAGTGTGCCCCGGTGGGGAGAGGAGGGGGAATGGGGCGGTGAACAGTAGACATAATTAACCTGACCCCCATGGCCTGGTGTGTGGAGGTAAGGGCGATGGGGAAACGCAGAGTGGGGTGAGGGCCAGGTGGAGGGTCTGCAGGGAGATGGTGGCGGGGGTGGGGGGGAGCTGCCAGTTAAAGCAGGGCCTTGAGGGTATGGGAGCAGGGGCCCAGCCCCTCACCCTGGCTGGCGGGGAGACCCTCCCTCCTTTTGCTGGAGGGCTCAGGGCTGACGGTCAGCTTCACACGGAGGGTCTTACTGCTGCCAGAGGAGTGGTTGACGGAGGCATCGACGACCTCGTAGATGGTGTGCATCAGGCTGGACATGTCCTGAGGATGGCACCGGCGTCACGGACAGGCAGGGGGGGCTGGGGAACCTCCCGCCCCGCCACTGCCCCCACGCTGCCTGCCTGAGTCACTGCCTCCCATTCAGACAGGATGACTTACCAGCAGCCTTTCTCACCCTGACTTTAGCCCCACGTGGCGGCACCAAGCCTCCGGGGGAAGTAGCCCTGCTATTGTTAAAAATCACACCTCTTGGACCTTTTAAATTTCACTCTGAATCTATATGCTCACAGGACTTAGCCGTCAGGTAACTACCTAAGTTTTGCTCTTTAACCGAAAGACACTTATTTCCATCATCCTATGGGCCTGCTTCCTTCCCAGGGGCACTTTGCCCGTCCTGGACACACAGGCCAGCCGAGGTGAGCGCCGAGGGTATCCCGGGACCCTCGCCACCTGGCCCAGGAGCTGCCGGCCCCACTGAGCCTCAGGGGGATCCAGACACCAGCTCTGCTGGAAACAGTGCCAACAGCCTGGGCACGAGGCTCCCCGGGCTCCAGCGGCTGCCTGAGTCCCCGCCGCCCCCACGGCTGGGGAAGGTCCGGCCTCTCCTCCCACCCGAGAGGGCTCTGCTGTCTCCTCATCACCAAGACCAGGGGCCCTGGCTGCTGTCTGCTGCCAGCTCCCTGCCTGGGGGACCGCCTTCCGAGGACACAAGTGCATCACCTCCCTGGTGGCCTTCCCACTGTTGTCGAAGCCGTAGAGCGTGAAGGTCCACTCCTGGCGATTGTCCTCCTCCACCGAGACATCGCACTGGAGCGCCTGCAGGGCACAAGGGGTCAGGATCTTGGGGTGGGGTCGTCACCCTGCACTGGGACCCCGAGCCTCCCCCCACCTCTCAGGAAAACAGGCCAATGGTGGACCTCTGTGGCATCCTCAGGGTGCTGGGGCCACACCGGGAAGTCGCCCGGATTATTTGGTGCCACATCGGCCAGTTTCAGCTGGAGTTGTGGCCACTCCTTCCTTGCCCACCCCCACCCCGTTTCCCAGAGCTGGCGGATACTGGAAGCACATGCAAGCTTTGCTGTAGCTCCTCCACCGGCCGAACCTCAGGCAAACTGCCCAGGCAGGGCCCTGTTTTAGGGCCCATGTGCACCTCGTCCAGCACAGACCCTTTTGCACCGCGAGGCAGAGCAAAGACCTACGTCGATGTTCAGGCGCTTCTTGCCCAGGCCTCGCAG
>PVJN01020006.1:0-34970 GCA_004026805.1 Lasiurus borealis
CTACGATGGCAGAGATGATTAGTTGCAACAGGGACCACATATGACTTGCAGAGTCTAAAATATTTGTTAATAATGGCTTTTAATATATATTTCAGAGAGAGAGAAGCATCAATGATGAGAGAGAATCTTTGATCAGCTGCCTCCTGCATGCCCTTTACTGGGGACTGAGCCCACAACCCAGGCATATGCCCCTGATCAGAATCGAACCTGAGACTCTTCCGTCCTCAGGTTGACACTCTATCCACTGAGCCAAGGTGGCGAGGGCTGTTATATGGCTTTTACAGAAGAAGTCTGCTGACCTCTGATCTAGGGTTTTAGGGCTCCAGCCAGGAGCAGCTATCACATGGTACTTGAGACACAAGCCAGCCATTGGCCAATCACCTGTTTCTGCTTGACATTGGGCTTTGCTGTCCAGGATCTGGTGGCTCAAGACAGAAGGCAAGGTGGAGACCATGTACCTTCTAGTAACCCTTTCCACCCATGGCCTCAGTGACCTGCATCTATCCTGGCACTACCAGCCTCCTTGGACCACCCAGCAGATGGGTGTTGGCAGGGAAAGCCTGGTTGATACAGGGATTTCAAGGTCAGTGTAATTTGTCAAGCACTTAGATCAAACCCTGAGGGTACGAGAAATACTTGTGTTTAAAGTTCACAAGATTGAATAAGTGAACATATAAATCCATTGCCCTGTTCATACAAGCTCTCGAGCAACCTCTGGGATGAAGCTGAAGAGCTGTTTCTCCGAGCCAGAGCTGCAGCCCTGTTGCCACCATTCACTTGAATTTGCCCAGTTACCAGAAGAGGACAGAATCCCAGCTTCTTTCCCTGAACTCCCACATTGTAGAGAGGGTCTGGGAACACCCAAGAAATGAAAACCTTTTAGAAAATATGGGCAACCCTCCACATTCAGGTGAGGACGCAGGTAATGGGTATAAGCATAGAGCCAGTGGTTATCACTGTGCCTTGCACCCCGTCCCCAACAGGGCATTGTACCCCTTAAGCTGGGAATAGCCCTTCTTTTCCCTGGTTGGTACTAAACCTGATGGACACATTGTGGGCCATGGATTGGCAACTGTCCCCTCAGTCTTGGACTTGATTGTGAGGAGTGGACAGACCATCTGGTCCCCTGCCGTGGAAGCCTTGGTGAGCTTTCACATGGGACCCTGGGCCTGTGTTAGGAAGTCCAGTTTCATTCTTCCCAAGCCCCTTCCCCTCAGGGTGTAGACACAAGTCATTGGTCTTTAAGTGGAGGAGACAGTGTGATATGTTCTTGAAGTTCTGTCTTTGGGCTGCTTTCCCTTCACTGCTGTGTCCTGCAGGGGGCTGTAACTCCTTGATGTTCACTGCTGATACCAGTGGGTCGTGCAGAGCCACCTCTAAGCCACGCTTGGTTTTTATCCACTGATAGTCAAAAAAAATCCGATATTTTTTTCTTTACCCCCAGGAACTTTGCTGGGTAGGCACTTTCCTCCCCAAGATTTATCTCCCCCATTAAGCATAGATGTTTTACCAAGACAGCTGGGTTCTTGCCCCTTCCAACTCTCTGGGATAAGTAGCAGTACATCGGTGAAGTGACCACGGTGATGTCCTGGGGTGGGTAGTCAGGGTCTTGCAGATGAAGTTGTACAAAACTGTAGAGTTGTTCACCACCTGGACTGGGTGATGATGATATACTGACAGGTGAAGGAGAACTGCTTGTAGTGGTCCAAGTAGAGAGGAAAAGAGAAGAATATTTGCCTCATGTATGGGTAATGGGTGCCTCGTTAACCTACTCCATCCTGGAGACCAAACTGTGCCTAAGGAAGCCTGAAGTCATTCCCATGCTTTTCCAGTATACTCCAAATTTTCTGCATGGAATGCAGTCACAGGTACACAATATTCCTCGAAATCTTTGTAAAAGTCCCCCCTGAGAGCACACTTTCAGTTTTCTGTTGAAGATTGTTACCCGACTAGAGCTGCAGTGTTGGCTGAGCTGCAGCACAGGAGCAAAGCTGTCTCACTGTGTTGAACCTGTAACACCTGAGCCATAACTGGCCTTCTTCTCTGGAGCTATTGCACAATTTTGCACAGAATAAAATATCTCTCTCCTCACCACATGGAAATTGGGATTCCTTATTAGCATTGAATTGGCGGCAGTGACCTTTCAGTTGACACGAGTAAATGCAATAAAGCTTATAGGTGCTATGGTAAACGTCTTTGTAGAGTAAAACAGATTTATAAAGAAGGGTGGGACTGAAAATTGGATGGGACAACAGGGAGCCGGGATGCTGGTCAGTGGAGGAGAAGAGGCCTGAGGTAAGTCTAGAGGATGTGCTGGTATTCATCAGGAAGTAAAGGTGGTGCAGGCACTCAAAGGGGAGCCGCATGAGTCAAGCACAGTGTTAGGAAACAATAGGGAACATTAGAAGGACTGGGTACTTCATAGTTATGTGAGCATAAGATAGAAGAGCTGGCTTTAGTGAGCTATGATGCTAGCGGGGAGAGCATGAGCCAGAGCAGAGAGCCTTGGAGATTAGGTTGATGTTAAACTCATAGAAACAAAGTAGAATGGTGGTTGTCAGGGGATGGGGAGATGGGGAAATGTTGGTCCATGGGTATCCACTTCCAGTTATAAGATGAATACATTCTGGGGATCTAAGTATAGCATGGTGACTCTAGATAACAACCCTGTATTGTGTGCTTGAAAGTCGCTAAGAAAGTAAATCTTAATGTTATCACCACACACACACACACACACACAAATTCCCCCTGAACTTAACCTGTGGTTATTTCCTTGAGGTAAGTGTAGAGGTGAAATAAATACCTAGGAAACAAGCCCAGTTCACTGGCAGGAAGTGTCAAGCTTGGAACTTTTTTTCCTACCCAAGTCAAAAGCAATGTTTGCAATCCCCAAATCCTGAGAAAGACAGGCCTGGTGAAGATGCTGGTCATTTCTTCCATGGTGAATATTTCCTCCGTATAGGTAAGTGCTTCAACCATAAATTTGAAGCTTAGTGAGTTATTTTGAAGGGAGCATCCATGTCAAGAAACAGATCAGCGTCTGGATCAAATTCATAGTTACGTTTGCAAGGCCTAGAGGTCAAGAACCTGTAACGAAGGATCCCACTGTTTTGCCACCAAAGGCAGAGGAGTGACCTGAAGGAGCTCAGAGCTGCCCAGAGCCGCCCTCTCCAGTACTCCACAGTGGCTCTGCGGGTCACATATCCAATACTTTCCCCCAAATGTTTGGGCATTGCCCCTCGCCACGGGTAAAACACAAGTCATTGACAGTCTTTGGAAAGTTGTGTTACCTTTCACACTTTCTGAGAGTACGTTTATTAAAACGGGGCAGTGAAACAAGGGAGGGCCCAGGATAGAAGCAGCAGGAGGGAGGCTAGGAGGCACTGTGTTGGCTCACGGAGAAATGTCCCAGTGACAGACGTGACCCAAGATAGCACTGCTATTGGCTCACTGAAGAGTAAGAGAAAAGGGGGCCTTGGAGACAGGCTCAGGGGATTAGCTTGAAACAAGCTGCCCCACCCACTGCTCCCCGGTTGCCAGTCTGCTGGGGACCATTGGGTTTAGGAGGTGCACAGCAGAGAGGGAAGAAAGGCGTAGGCTTGCTCCAAAGGGGAGTCTATATTTCACACTTCTTCTCTTATATCTTTTTATTGATTTCAGAGAGAAGAGCAGGGGAAGAGAGAGAGAGAAACATCAATGATGGGAGAGAATCATTGATTAGCTACAACCCCTACTGGGGATCAAGCTGGCAACCAGGCTTGTGCCCTTGACCAAAATCAAACCCGGTACCCTTCAGTCCACAAGCCAACATTCTATCCTCTGAGCCAAACCAGCTAGGGCTATTTCACACTTCTTTAAAAATTTATTTTTATTGCTGTAAGTATTGCGGATGTCCCCCCTGTTTTTCCCATTGACGCCCCCCCACTGCACTCCATCATCACCCCTCCCAGACCTTCACCACACTATTCTCTGTATCCATGGGTAATGCATATACACTGAGTGGCCAGATTATTATGATCTCTGAACACATAATAATCTGGCCACTCAGTGTGTATGTATGTATATCCTATCTAATAAAGAGGGAGTATGCTAATTGACCATCACTCTGTCACAAAGATGGCTGCACCCAGAGCTGAGGCTAAGTTCCCATAAGGAGCCTTAACAAGCAATCAGCAGGGACCTGAGGCTACATCCTCCCCCACCCCCATGGGGCTTGACAGGGGGCCTGAGGCTGTACCCCCCAACTAGCGGGACTTGACAAAGGATCTAAGGCCCTGTCCCACACCTGGTGGGACTTGATGGGGGACCTCAAGGCACGCCCCCTGCCCCAGTCTGGGCTAGGGGACCTCAAGCCACGCCCTCATCCTGGCACCAGGCCAGGGGACCTGAGGCTACGTTTCCTTGACAAGGATGAGAATGGCCGGGGGGTGGGGGTGGGGATGGAAGTGGGTGGCCAAGTCTGAGTCTCACTCGATTTTGAGGCACATGTGGGTGGGCAGGGCCTTGACTCTGGGTCACATAGTGTGCCCCAAGACTCTGACAGGAGGAAGGTTTTCATATACACTTACTAATTTTCTTTCATCTCTGACACTTCTATTATAGAGAAAGAGCAAATAGCAATATTCAATTATTTTATCTAATTCCCTTTTAATGTGCACGAATTTTGTGCACTGGGCCACTAGTATGTAAATATATATATTAGAGGCCTGGTGTATGGGTGGGGTCCAGCCAGCCTGGCCAGGGGAAGGAGACATGAGCAGTTGGACAGCCTGCCTGCTGGTTGAATTCCTGGTCAAGGGGACAATTTGCATATTAGTCTTTTATCATATAGGATATACACTGAGTGGCCAGATTATTATGCATTCAAAGATCATCATAATCTGGCCACTCAGTGTAAATTCCCCCAATTAATCTCTTCCATTTCACAATTTTATTTTTCCTTTTAAATACTAGCCGCTGAAGGAGAGAGATGGTCTGAGAGTGGGATTTTGTGTCTGGGAAATGCATAACTGAGATGTAAATGTCAACCATGGCACACACACCTTTGCTGTCAGTGCCAGAGCCCGGAAGGTGCTGGCTGACCCACTGCTGCTGTTGGAAGGAGCCACAGCCCCTGCCTGAGCCCCAACCACACTCATCCACCACCCATCGCTGCTGCTGCTGCCTCTGCCACTGCCTCTGCCCCAAGGCCTCAGACCTCAGAAAGCGGAGGGATCCCAGGGTTCGCCCTTCCTCTGGCCTCAACAACAAATCTTTTGCCAGTGACTCCTAGGGTGTCGCCATAATAGAAGCCAGATGGCTAGGAAGTCCTGTGGAGCTGTAGGCTTTGGAAATCGATTTTTTAGAGGCACTGTTTCTCACAGTTTACAGTATTTAGAGTGGGATAGAATTGTTTTATGGGGACTTTTAGAATAAGAAGATGAAATGAAATTTGAGACTAATATATGTTGACCATTTGGGATTTATACTTTCTGAAAATCTACTAAAGTGATCTATAACTACAAACATAGCATATCACTAGCGTGTCTTTTAATTTGAAAAATATTCTGATACTTTTTTTTTTTACATTTTTTGTTTCTCATCTTCTTCTGAGGGTATTTTTCCATTGATTTTTGGAGAGATCAGAAGGGAGGGTGAGAGACAGAGAGAAGCATCGATATGAGAGAAACACAGTGATTGGTTGCCTCCCAAACAAGCCTCAACCAGGTCTGGGGATCTAGAGATCAAGCCTGCAATAGAGGTATGTGCCCTTGACCAGAATCGAACCTGAGACCCTTCAGTCTGTAGGCCGGTGCTCTGTCCTCTGAGCCAAACCAACCAGGGCCATTTTGATACTTTTAAATATAATTTTGTCTAAAAATAAATGTAGTTTAATCCCAAATGTTAATAATAGACAAACTGTATTTGTAAAGTAAGGTTTTATGTAAAATATATCCAAATTAACATTTGTCAAAAGTCACCATTAATACATACATATATATATGTGTGTGTGTGTGTGTGTGTGTGTGTGTGTGTGTGTGTGTGTGTATTTGAAAACACCAGTTTATAAGTTGGTCTACATTCCCTTTTATCATCGTTTGTCAGGATTGCTATTTCCTTGTGTGAGACACATGGCCCTTTTGTTGTTCTTTTTTTTTTTTTAATATATTTTATTGATTTTTTACAGAGAGGAAGGGAGAGGGATAGAAAGTCAGAAACATGGATGAGAGAGAGACATCGATCAGCCGCCTCCTGCACGCCCCACACTGGAGATGAGCCCGCAAGCAAGGTACATGCCCCCGACCGGAATCGAACCTGGGACCTTTCAGTCCGCAGGCCGACGCTCTATCCACTGAGCCAAACCAATCTTGGCTTGTTGTTGTTCTTGTTAATCCTCACTCAAGGGTATTTTTCCATTGATTTTTAGAGAGAGTAAACAGAGGTATGTGCCCTTGGTCAGAATTGAACCCAGAACCCTTCAGACCATGGGCTGACACTTATCCATTGAGCCAAACTGGCTAGAATAAGACACATGGTCTTTTCCTCTGAAGATTTTATTGCTACTGTGACATTCAGAACCCGAGAAAAATTTAAATAACAAATTTCCAAGATTTAAGTTTGTGTTTGTTTTTGGATGTTCTTTGCAAGTATACTAACCTCTCTTATGGGTGGGAGAAACCAGTTTGGGAAGGACTGGACCTGACAGATATCCCTCCAGGCTTCCAGGGTCCTTTTGTGAGTATCTAGAATAGAGGCCCAATGCACAAAATTTGTGCAAGGGGCTCGGCCCTCACCGCATCAGTGGCCAGCTCTGCCTCGGCCCCCGCCCACCACCACGGCTGCCTCTTCCTCAGCCCCTATCACCACGCTTCGCCCAGAAGGACATCTAGGATTAAGAAAAGCATAATATGCTAATTAGACCAGACGACCTTCTGGACGAAGCCAAAGCTGCAAGGGAAGCCCAGGTCTTGGGTACCTGCTGGGGGCAGGACAGAAGCCCAGGTCCCGAGCACCTGCCAGCACCCAGAGAAAGGCCCGGGTCCTGGGTGCCAGAGGGAAACTGGTGCCAGCAGCCAGGGGAAGGAAGGCCTACTCTTCATGAATTTTGTGCATAGGGCCTCTAGTCTACATATATAAAAACCTAAGCCACTGAACAACCGAACAATCAGTTGATTGGTTGCTATGACACACACTGACTACCAGGGGGAAATTCTCCATGCAGGAGCTGCCCCCTGGTGGTCAGTGAACTCCCATAGTCAACTTCCCATGGCTGGCCAACCTCCTGAGGCTGGCCAATCTCCCATGGCCCCTCCCCCCTGCCAGCTGCCCTGATCAACCCTGTTTGCCGGCCAGGCCAAGGAACCCCACCCATGCACCAATTTGTGCACCAGGCCTCTAGTAGATAATAAAAGGCTAATATGCAAATTGACCAAATGGCAGAAGGACCAGTCGCTCCCACAAGGGGAGCACTGCTCAGCAAGAAGCCAGGCTCACGGCTGGCGAGTGCAATGGTGGTGGTGAGAGCCTCTCCCGCCTCCGTGGCAGCGCTAGGGATGTATGACTGCCAGTCTAGACCAGCAGTCAGATATACCTGGCTCCTAATCGCTCACCTGCCTGCCTGCCTGCCCTAACTACCCTCTGCTGTCAGTCAGGTTGCCCCCCAACTGACCTCTCCCTGCCGGCCTGGTTGCCCCCACTGTTCGCCCCACACTGGCCTAATCACTCCTCACTGCTGCCCCTGCAAGCCTAATCACCCACCAACTGCAACCCCTACTGGCCTCGTTGCCAACTGTACCCTCCCCCTGCCGGCCTGGTCACCCCCAACTGCCCCCCCCCCAGTTGGCCTGGTTGCCCCCAACATCCCCTCCCTATGCCTGCTCATCCCCCAAATGCCCCCTCCACCAGCCTGGTCACCCCACACAGCCTGCTTGTTCAATCATTTGGTCGTTCTTCACTAACTCCCTGCTGGCCTGATCAGTCATTTGGTTGTCCCTCTTCTTAAAGAGTACCTTTCAGTATTATTATATTTCATATAATACTGGTTTGGTGATGATGAACTCCTTTCGTTTTTTCTTCTCTGTGAAGCTCTTTATCTGCCCTTCAATTCTGAATGATAGCTTTGCTGGGTAGAGTAATCTTGATTGTAGGTTCTTGCTATTCATCAATTTGAATATTTCTTGCCACTCCTGTCTGGCCTGCATAGTTTCTGTTGAGAAATCAGCTGACAATTGTAAGGGTGCTCCCTTGTAGGTAATTAACTGTTTTTCTCTTGCAGCTGTTAATACTCTCTCTTTGTCTTTTGCTCTTGGCATTTTAATAATGATTAAAATTTTAATAATGATTTTAATAATGATTAAAATGCCAAGTGTCTTGGTGTGGTCCTCTTTGGATTCCTTTTGTTTGTGGTTCTGTGTGCTTCCTGGACTTGTAAGTCTATTTCTTTCACCAGGTGGGGGCAGTTTTCGGTCATTATTTCTTCAAATAGGTTTTCAGTATCTTGCACTCTCTCTTCTTCTGGACTCCCACAATTCTGATGTTGGTACGCTTGAAGCTGTCCCAGAGGCTCCTTACACTATCTTCACATTTTTGGATTCTTTTTGCTTTTTGCTTTTCCAGTTGAGTGTTTTCTGCTTCTTTGTATTTCAAATTTTTGACTTGATTTTTGCCTTCCTCTAGTCTGCTGTTAGGTCTCTGTATAATATTTTTTTATTTCAGTCAGTGTATGTTTAATTTCTAGTTGGTCCTTTTTCATCTCCTTTTGGGTCTCACTAAATTTATCAATCTTTTCTAGGAAATTCTTGAAGAACCTTATAACTGTAGTTTTGAACTTTATATCCAGTCATTTGTTTTCCTCCATTTCTTTCATTTATGATCTGTTCCTTTGTCTCTGCATTTTTGCTACACTGGAAGAACTTCTGTGCTGGAGTCAGCCTTATGGTATAAGACTTGCAAAATTGCGAAAGCCTCTCTGTTGAACTTGGATGGGGTGGAGTCTCAGGACTGAGCAGAGACAGCCTTGGCTTCCAGTCAGCCCCACCCTATGCAGCCCCTGGGTCTCAGAGTCCCTTGGTAACCACAGCAGCCCTCTCTATGCACAGGTGTGCACCTAAAGACCTCTGCCTTTCAGCTCCCGTGTGCTCTGGGAACCCATAGGAGTCTGGGTCCCCAGGGTCTCACCTGAAACTGGGATTCAGTGCAGTTGAAAGTGTATTTTAGCACAGTTGAGAGGTTCTCTCTCCCTCCCACTAGAGAAAGCCAGCGGCACAATCAAAACAGTCCGTTCTCTCTGCATGCAGTAGTGTGTGCACCTCCAGACCTCTGCTTTTCACGGCTCCCCTAAGTTTCCGTGCACTCCTTCCTTTTCCCAACAGTCCAGAATCTCCCTGTATGAGTCTCGCCTGGAGCTGGGGCTCAGTGCAGTCGGATCTAGGGTTCAGTCAGTCAGGAGTTTCCATCTCTCTCCCACTAGAGGAAGCCAGCCAGGCCCTCTGCTGCCCGTCCTCTCCACACACGTGTTTCTGTACCTCAGCTTTCTGCAGCTCCTCTGAGTCTCTGTAAGCTTCTCTCTTTCCTTCTAGTTGTAGAATTTCCACTCAGCCAACTTTCCATTCTGTCTTTTAGTTGTAGTTTTGAAATTGCTGTTTGAGGCAGCAGTTTAGGTGTTTACCTATGCCGCCATCTTGGTTTCTCCTTCCTGTCTACT
This sequence comes from Lasiurus borealis, assembly GCA_004026805.1. Classification (NCBI taxonomy): domain Eukaryota; kingdom Metazoa; phylum Chordata; class Mammalia; order Chiroptera; family Vespertilionidae; genus Lasiurus; species Lasiurus borealis. The sequence goes on from PVJN01020006.1 coordinate 9,683, forward strand.
CCTCTATTGGTGGGCATTTGGCCTGCTTCCATATCTTGAGTGTTGTAAATAACACAATAAACATAAGAAGGTGTCTTTTCCTTCAAATTAGTGTTTTTTGTTTCTTCAGATATATACCTGGGAGTGGAATTGTTGGGTCATAAAGCAATTCCATTTTTAATTTTTTAGGATCTCCCATACTGTGGGAGTGCACCAGTGGCTGCACCAGTCTGCATTGCCACCAGCAGTGCACTCCCCTCTTACTTCCTGAAAGTTCTGGGAAATATTTATTAGCTTGTCTGTGCCTCAGTTTTCTCCAAAGTAAAATAAATAAAATACTGGTATCAACCTATAGGACTGTTGTAGCAATTAAGTGAAATTCATGTAAAGTTGAATTAAGTGCTTTGAAGATAATTAATGTTCAATACATGTTCAATGCGACCATTATTATTATCATTAATTTTAATGAAACTAAAGAATGGCTTCAAACTCATACCAGGGACTAAAGATTATGTGCCAAATACAGCAAAATTGGGAATGAATGTGAAGGCCAAGATCTGCTCTGCAGTTCCCCTTAATTCCAGCAGATGGCAGCCTACTCAATACAGTGACAGGGCCTTGAAAATGTAAAATGTAAGATTAATAAATTTGACAAGATTACTTGTTCTCCCCCTTATCCTGAAATATATTGTAAGACCCTAGAAACCAAAAGATCATAGAACCAAAGATCATACTCATGAAACCAAAGATCATACCAAACCCTATATCTACTATGTTTTCTTTGTATATATACATACCTTTCGCTTAAAAGAAGCAGTTTATGGCTCTCTTTGGCATATCTGAAGTGCTAGCATCGCTACTCTTGTGCTTTGGGGCCATTATTAAGTAGAACAGGGGTTACCTGAACACAAGCACTGTGATACCACGGCAGACAGTCTATCTGGTAACCAGCTGGCAACTAAATGACTAACAGCGACCATGCAGCATGGACATGCTGGGCAAAGGGACATGCACATTCTGAAAAAACAGGGCAGGTTGGCTTGAGAGTTGATCATCCTGCTCAGAACAGCACACACTTTAAAACTTAGGAATTGTTTCTGGAACTTTCCATTTAATAATTTTGAACTGTGGTTGACCACGGTTAACTGAAACCACAGAAAACAAAACCACAAAGAAGGGGGGACTGCGTGTTCTGTTGAATAAATTTATTTTAACTTCCTGTTGGTGGACATCTGGGCTGTTTCCAGTTTTGGACTCTGACACATAGTTCCACTGTGATCAGCATCCTTGGACATGTCTGTTGATGCTCAGATGCATGCATTTCGGGAGTGGAATTGCTGATCACCTGGTGTACATATGCTCAGCTTTAGTAATACTACCAAACAGCTTTCCCAAGCAGCTGTGCCATTTACCAGGTGTGCCAATTATAATGCGGATTTTTTTCAATAGCTGGAATTACACATTTGTTGATATATATATGTGATTTAATATGTATACTATTTTGTTGTATTGACAGCAAGCTTCAAAACTTCATATGTCAAATTTTCTGAAGGTGTTAACATAGATATTTTTACACTTAAAAGTCAAATTTCATGCCAAAAAAAGGAGTATTTGTGGGAAGTTTTAATCATTATTTTAATGAAAAGTACAGCTGAAAGTTATCATATACTTTGGGAAGCTTATGAAAACATGCTTCATCTCAAGATACTTGTGAATGTTGGTTTAAACACTAATTTTTTTTAAATATATTTTATTGATTTTTTACAGAAAGGAAGGGATAGAGAGTTAGAAACATCTATGAGAGACATCGATCAACTGCCTCCTGCCCGCCCCCTCCTGGGGATGTGCCTGCAATCAGATACATGCCCTTGAATGGAATTGAACTGGGACCTTTCAGTCCGCGAGCCAATGCTATAGCCACTGAGCCAAACCGGTTTCAGCAGGTTTAAAAACTTTAAAAGTGATTATTTCAATGTGAGAGACAAAGAACATCCAGGTCAACCAAAAAAGTTTGAAGACCAATAATTATAAGCATTATTGGATGAAGATTCGTGTCAAACTCAAAAACAACTTGCAGAAAGATTAAACGTTGCTAAGCAAACAATTTGTGATTATTTACAAACAATAGGAAAGATTTTAAAGGAGGAAAAATAGGTGCCACATCAACTGAAGGAAAGACAAATGGAAAACCGAAAAGTCATCAGTAAAATGTTGCTTCAACGGCATGAAAGCAAGCTTTTTGCATCAAATTGTGACTGGCGATGAAAAGTGGATTTATTGCCGAAACTGGTTTGGCTCAGTGGATAGAGCGTTGGCTTACCGACTGAAAGATCCCAGGTTCGATTCCGGTTGGGGGCATGTACCTTGGTTGCGGGCACATCCCCAGTAGGGGGCGTGCAGGACACAGCTGATCAATGTCTCTTTCTCGTCGATGTTTCTAACTCTCTATCCCTCTCCTTTCCTCTCTGTGAAAATCAATAAAATATATTTTTTAAAAAAGTGGATTTATTTTGAGAATCTCAAATGCACAAAATCATAGGTTGATCCAGGTCAACCATCAACATCGACTGCAAGGCCAAATCGCTTCGGAAAGAAGATGATGCTCTGCGTTTGGTAGGATCAGGAAGGTGTGGTATATTATGAGCTTCTAAAACCAGGTAAAACAGTTAATACTGATCACTACCAAGAACAAATAATCAATTTAAACCATGCTTTGATCATGAAACGACCAGAATGTGCCAGAAGACACAGCAAAGTAATTTTGCTTCATGATGATACACCATCACACACTTCAAAACCAGCTAAAGACATGTTATAAGATCGTGCCGAGGAAGTGTTAATCCACCCGTTGTATTCACCAGACCTTGCTCCTTCAGATTACCACTTGTTCCAATTCATTGCACATGTACTTCAAAAATGTAGGAAGAAGTGCAAAATTGGGCCTCTGAATGGTTTGCCTCAAAATAAGAAAAGTTCTATTGGGACCGTATCCACAAATTACCTGAAAGATGGGAGGAAAGTGTAGCTAACAATGGACGCTACTTTGAATAAAGCGCTTTTGATGTTTCTCTTGAAATTATCATGTTTTTTTTAATTATAAAATCCACCATTATTAATCAGAACACCTGGTATACTTCCTCTAATGGTGTATGGAAGTTCCCACTGTTCTATAATCACTTGGTAAAGCCAGCCTTTTAATTTTAGCTGTTCTAGTGAATTTCAATATGGTTTTAATTTTAGTTTCTCTATTACTAATGGGATAAGTACCTTTTGTTTTTTTGTGTGTGTTTTTCTTTTTGTTTTGTTTTTTAATATATTTTATTGATTTTTACAGAGAAGAAGGGAGAGAGATAGAAAGTCAGAAACATCTATGAGAGAGAGACATCGATCAGCTGCCTCCTGAATGCCCCACAGTGGAGATGTGCCCGCAACCAAGGTACATGCCCCTGACCGGAATCGAACCCGGGACCTTTCAGTCCGCAAGCCAACGCTCTATCCACAGAGCCAAACCAGTCTCGGCAGTACCTTTTGTTTTTATTGGACAATTGCATAGCTTCTTTGGTGGTTTTCTCAGGGCTTGTCTTTTTAAGTCGATTTGTCAGAGTTCATTGTATTTGTGGGCTATGAGCCCTGTATTGAGTATATATGCTGTGCTAATAAGAATGGTTTGGGCTGAAACCGATTTTGCTCAGTAGATAGAGCGTCAGTCTGCGGACTAAAAGGTCCCAGGTTCGATTTTGGTCAAGGGCATGTATCTGGGTTGTGGGCACATCCCCAGTAGGGGGCGTGCAAGAAGCAGCTGATCAATGTCTCTCTCTCATCAATGTTTCTAACTTTCTATCCCTCTCCCTTCCTCTCTGTAAAAAATCAATAAAATATATATATTTTTAAAATGGTGTGGCCCTGGCCGGTTTTGCTCAGTGGATAGAGCGTCGGCCTGCGGACTGAAAGATCCCGGGTTTGATTCCAGTCAAGGGCACATCCCCAAGGAGAGGCAGCCAATCAATGATTCTCTCTCATCATTGATGTTTCTCTCTATCTCCCTCTCCATACCTCTCTTAAATAAAAATATACTTTAAAAAATAAAAATAAAAGAATGATTTGATCCACAGGAGGTGCTAATTGGTCATGGAACTCCCAGGACAGAAATAGTCAGGAAACCCATTAAGATCCCACCTGTTCTATGCATCCAAAACTACTCTATCTGTGGTGAATTGGGGCCTAGTCTGATCCACCACAACATAGAACCTAGTTCTTTACTCAGTAACCAGACCACCAGATGAAGGAAGAACCCAGAAATCACCTTATATATTTCACTATAAATCTTCCTCCTAGAATTTGTGAAGGAATCTTGTGACCTGTGTAACTGCAGTGAGGAAAGAAAAATACCCAGACTGCCCTAGCTGGTTTGGCTCAGTGGATAGAGCAATGATCTGTGAACTGAAGGGTCCCAGGTTTGATTCTGGTCAAGGGTACATGCCCAGTGGAGGGTGTGCAATAGTCAGCCAATCAGTGATTCTCATCATTGATGTTTCTATTTCTCTCTACCTCTCTCTTCCTCTCTGAAATCAATAATAAAAAATATATGTATTTTTGAAAGGCATGGATGGAATTTATTTATTACCTTATATCTACATTTTAATTTGAGGTAAAATATAAGCAACACATAAAAATGCCTATTTTTGCTACCATATAATATAATTCTCCATTATGAATATTGTGATAAAGCTAATGAACACTCTATGCCATCACATACTCTAGTTTTTCATATAACTGGTATTTTACAATTATTATTATCTGTGAAATCTTAACTCATGTAAGACTCTCCTACAAATGGCACAGAACATCAGTGGGTGCATAATTAGCTCACGATCCCTCACTCCCCACACTGGAGCCTCAAGTTATAAAGTAGAGTTATAAAATAATGAAGGCAATAAAACCCCTTGAGATTGATCCAAACTGGAACAGTGATCCAAAAAAAAATCCACACCACAATAGGTTACAAGACAGTGAGGCTTTAGTGTCATTTAGCTTGCCCAAACAAAAAAATATATTTTTAAAAAGCAACTATTAAAAAAAAAATAGCCAGACCTCCCTGGAATTACTGGGGACCCAGAGTACCAGTCCTGTCCACTGAGCAGAGCCAAAGCCTGTGGTAGTCAGGAAACAAGTAGAGCCTAGAAGGCAGGAGGTAACATCCAGAACATGTGTGCTGGAAAGCGGGTGATAAATCCTGTGAAAACACAGAGCCTTGCATGTCCATGAAATTTCTGGGAATGCTGTGGGGCAGGGGGACATGACTGGATCTGGTCAACGTGAAAGAGAATTCTCACACTGTGCTGGCAGGAAAAGCTAAACACACAAAGAGCCTTGAATCTAGCAATCCTACCCAAGAGAAATGATGCTATGCCCACCCAAAGATAATAGCCAAACCTGGAAACACCCAAAAGTCCATCAGCAGACTAGTGGGTAAACACAGTATAGTATATCCTTACAATGGGTATTGTGACTGCTCTTATGGCAATGAGAAAAGAGACCGTTTTTCTACCCCACCCCCTCCCAAATGAGGCACAAGCTGCTACACCTTGCACCCTCTGTCACTGGAAGAGAGATGCAGTGCGTGGTGGACCTCTGCATTTGGAGCCCACATTGGCCACATTGGAATGTGCTGCTCTGACCCATTTACCAGGACCGAAGGGCAGTGGGCTTTGAGAGCCACCCAGGTAAGAGGACACCAAAGCAGATCCTGCTGGAAAGCAGGCAGCTCTGCCTTTTAGGCCTTATGGCCCAGGGAGTCCCCTCATGCTCAAGATGTCCACAGCTGATCAAAATGCTGGGGAGCCTGTGGCCAGCTCCCAGGGGATCTCACGTCAGACGCCTCTGGGGTTGTAGAGCAAAGCTAGGACCCTTTGTGAGGAAACACTAACTCCTTTTGAAAACAGCTCTTTGCTTGTCCCCTGCCCTGTTAGAGACTGCCTGCATATCACTTAGCTTAGCCTATATAATAAAAGGCTAATATGCAAATCGTCCCCTTCACCAGGAGTTCAATCAGGGGGTGGCCCCTTCCCCTGACTTGCTCCACCTCCCATCGGCTCCCACCCAAATTGTATCCCCACCTGTGCACGATTCATGCACTGGACCTCCAGTTCTGTATAATCAGGCACTCCAAGCCTTGGTGGTGTGAGACAGTAAATACTTATGACGGTGGATCAGCCAGATGCACTGCTCTGGGTTGGACTCATTCAGGCATGTGTGCTCACTGCGGGGCAGGTGAGCTGCTCAGGCAGATGGACTCTTCCTGGACTCCTGCTCCTTCCTCACTCATAATTGTGACCTCATAGGGAGTCTTAAATGTCCAGTTAACCACGAGGTAAAAAAAAACAACGGAGTCCAGGTTTCAGGCGGCCATGCTGTGGTGCTCCTGTCCTGCACATGAGTAGCCCAGAAGGACATTAGGTGATGAGTTTCTCCACCCAAAACACTACACTGCAACCACTTTATCTGGAACTAGAGAGGATCCTAGAGACTGAAGACAAGTAGCTAATGATTTGGAGGGATGATCAAGGCTTGGGACTTAGCAGGAATGTGAAGGATGGAAACAAGGCGGCTTGTGGAGAATATGTGGCTGGTCCTCTCAGAATGGACCTAAAGTTGGAAACTATTTGTGCCTCCAAAGACCCACTGCACAGGTGACTTGTGCACACCAGACATCCTCTAGCCCCATCCACTCCAATCCTTGCTCTTTGGACTCTTGGACAAAGTGGTGATGGTGGCAGGGACTGAGGCTGTGTGTGGGCTCAACCACAGGGACTTCACTTCACCAAGGCTGGCCTGGCTACCACCACTGCTGAAAGCCCACATCTCCAATACAGAGACCAAGAGGGCCATCTTGCCCTGGAATCAGGCAGACACACTGCATGTCTCATACAGCATGACAGCTATCCCACCACAGGGCTTTTGATCAAGGAACTCCCTTTATAGGAAAAGAAGGAGGGCAATGGATTCTCTGGTTTCACCAAACACCACCCAACAGAAGCAGCTGGCCTCAGAGAATAGCAGAACAGCCTACTGAAGGCTCACTATGGTCCCAGCTCACAGATAACACATGGGTACATTATATTCTGCACCCATGGTGGGGCTGTCTCCCCATAGCCAGTGACATGGGGGAGAATGGGTAGCCTCAGCAAAGAAAAAGAACTCATGAACAGTACCAAAAACCTCAGTGAAGAGAAACCAAGATGGCGGCATAGCTGAACACCTAAACTGCTGCCTCGCACAACAATTTCAAAACTATAACTAAAAGACAGAACGGACACCATCCAGAACCACAGGAAGGCTGGCTGAGTGGAAATTGTACAACTAGAAGTAAAGAGAGCCATTCACGAAGACTCAGAGGAGCTGCAAAAAGCTGTGTACAGAGACACAGAAGTGGAGAAGACGGGTGGCAGAGGGTCTGGCTGGCTTCCTCTAGTGGGAGGGAGATGAAAAATCCCAACTGCACTGAACCACACTTCTGACTGCACTGAACCCCAGTTCCAGGCAAGATTCATATGGGGGAGCCTGGACTGTTGTGAAAAGGAAGGAGTGCAGGGAAACTTAGGGGAGCAGTGAAAGACAGATCTGGGGGTGCACAAAAGTGCGTGTGAAAATGTGCACACAGAGCACTGACTGCTGATTGTGCCGCTGGCTTTCTCTAGCAGGAGGAAAACAGAACCTCCCAACAGCACTGAAATCCAGGTCCGACTGCACTGAACCCCAATTTCAGGCGAGACCCTGGGGACCCAGACTCATATGGGACCCTAGAGCGCATGGAAACTCAGGGGAGTAGGAAAGGCAGAGGTCTAGAGGCAAGTGTGCGTGCACATAGAGAGGGCTGCAGAAATTACCCAGAGGCACTGAGATCTAGGGGTTTCTGTGTAGGACAGGGCTGACAGGAAGTCAAGGCTGTTTGCTCAGCCCTGAGATTCCACCACATCCAAGCCCAGCACAGAGACTGTTGCACTCTTGCAGATCTTAAGGCTGAGTCCAGCACAGAAGTCTCTGGGCACAGACACAGCTGATCCTCACAACCAATTGTCTTGGAGGTCAATTCCAGCCCCCTCCCCCCTGTGATACCAAAAACAATCAAGAATTAATTACAACAAGGCTGTACACACAGTCCACAAAAGGGGTGCACTAAGAGTATCCACCTCAGGTAACTGGGGAGGCAGAGCTACTGGGCTATTTAGGACACCTAGCATACAAAACTACTCTACCAACTCAGAGAAGAAGCAAAATATGCAGACACAAAAGAACAGATCACAAACGAAAGAAATGGAGGAAAGCAAACGACTGGATATAGAGTTCAAAACCATGGTTATAAGGTTTTTTAAGAATTTTCTAGAAAAAAATAGATAAATTTAGCGAGACCCAAGAGGAGGTGAAAAAGGACCAACTAGAGATGAAAAAGGACCAACTAGAAGTTAAACATACACTGACTGAAATGAAAAATATTATACCAAAACTTAACAACAGACTAGAGGAACACAAGAATCAAGTCAAAGATTTGAAATACAAAGAAGCAAAAAACACTCCACTGGAAAAATAAAAAGAAAAAAGAATAAAAAAATGTGAAGATAGTGTAAGGATTCTCTGGGACAACTTCATAATTATGGGGGTGCCAGAAGAAGACAGAGAGCAAGATACTGAAAACCTATTTGAAGAAATAATGACTGAAAACTTCCCCCACCTGGTGAAAGAAATAGACTTACAAGTCCAGGAAGCACACAGAACCACAAACAAAAGGAATCCAAAGAGGACCACACCAAGACACATCAGAATGAAAATACCAAAAGCAAAAGACAAAGATAGAATATTAAAAGCTACAAGAGAAAAACAGTTAATTACCTACAAGGGAGCACCCATACGATTGTCAGCTGATTTCTCAATGAAGACTATGCAGGCCAGATGGGGTGGCAAGTAATATTCCAAGTGATGAATAGCAAGAACCTACAACCAAGATTACTCTACCCAGCAAAGTTATCATTCAGAATTGAAGGGCAGATAAAGAGCTTCACAGATAAGAAAAAGCTAAAGGAGTTCATCATCACCAAACCAGTATTATATGAAATGCTGAAAGGTACGCTTTAAGAAGAGGAAGAAGAAGAAAATGGTAAAGGTAATAATTATGAACAATAAATACATATCTATCAATGAGTGAATCTAAAAATCAAGTGAACTGAAAATCTGATGAACAGAACAAACTGGTGAATATAATAGAATTAGGGGCATAGAAAGGGAGTGGAATGATAATTCTCAGGAGGAAAGAGATGAGGGGGAGTTCAGGGAGAGACTGGACAAAATTCATACACTATGGAGGAGGACAATGGGGCAGAGGTAAGAGCAGAGGGTATAGTGGGAGCCAGGTGGAGGGGAGCTATGGGGGGAAAAAGGAGGAACAATTGTAGTAATCTGAACATTAAAGATTTATTTTAAAAAAAAAAAGCATTTAGCCCAGGGCCTGGCCCAGAGATCAGTTAATATTAGATATGGAAAAAAAAAAGAAAAGAAAAGAAAAATTTACCAAAGTGCTGAGCTACAAATCAATAACAAAGATAACAGCAAAATTCTCTAAATATTTGGAAATTAAATAAGACATTACTATATATCCCCTGGGTCACTGGGAAGTCTCGAGGGAAATTTAAAATTATTTGAACTAAATGAAAGTGAAAACACAGCATATCACAGCTTGTGAAATGCAGCTTAAGCAATTCTTAAAGAAAAATTTCTAGCATTACATACTTATAGTTAAAAAAAAATCTAAAATAACCTAATCTCCACCTGAACAATGTAGGAAAGGTAGTGCAAGCAGAAAAAGGAAATAATAAAGACAAGAGTAAAAATCAATTAACTTGGGAACAATCGAAGTTGTAGATATGTACAAAATTGTCACAATGTACACTTTAAGCATCTTACAATTTTATTTGTCAAATATACTTCAATAAACATGAAAAAATAAAAAGAGCCCCTCAAAAAAGAGTTAAAAAAAAAAAAAAACCCTCAGTGAAAGTAGATACTGCTACCAGGGCTGATGTCACTCTTTGTAGCTGGGAGATGTCCATTTGCACTGCTCAGCCACTCTGGCAAAAGGATGAGAAGGCAGCTTCAGCATAAAAAACCAAGGTGTGTCCAACCACTTCTTACACCATCTCAAAGTCCTCTCACCCTGTCTTCCTCCAGCCGCCGCTGGGGGCCAGTCCCGGGGGCTTCAGCCCAACCGCCCCACACTGGGACCCTCAGGGAGCACAGCCCCTGAAGGGAAGGTGATAACTGCTCACCTCTTTAAAAGTTAACCAGACACTTACCCTGTGACCCAGCAATTCTACCCCGAGGTCACTGCCAAGAGAAATGAAAACATGTGGTCGTGCAAAGACCTGTACATAAGTATTCATAGCGAGATTGTTATCATAGCCAAAATTAGAAGCAATTAGATGTTCATTAGCGGGTGAATCGTTAACAAAATGTGGTCCATGCTTGGACTGCATCTCAGTAATACAGATAAATGAACTGTTGACACACGCAATCACGAGGGTGAACCTCAAACGCTCTATAAGTGGAAGGAGCCAGGCATGAATCATTGCACGGTGTACAGTCCCTCTGACATGCAATGCTAGAAAAGGTGGGTCTACATCAGTGGCTCCTGGGGGCTGGAGGAGACCCATCGCACAGGCGTGAGCTGGAAATGTTCTCAATCCGGATTGCAGCGTGGCTGCCCAACTGTTCACTAAAACCGTCAAAATGTACACTGACAGTGGGTAAACGTGATGGCGTGTGGATCACGCCTTATCAAAATGGTTTCAATAGAGAAGTTTAACTTTCACGCCCACAGCACGTGGCACCGCTGACCCCTTCCTCTTCCCATCTTCACATCCTACTCCTCCTTTCTCAGCCCTCACTCAGGGCTCAGCCCTTGGTCCTCCTCTCCATCGCTGCTCTCCTCAGGGTGCTCACTCAGCTCTGTGCCTTTAAATGACTCCAGATGAACGGATCTTCAGCCTAGACCTCTTGCCTGAACTCCAGGCTCTCCTATCCAAATGTAACCTCAAAGTCTCCTTTGAGGGTGTGATGTCATCTCAAATGTCTGTCTGTCCTCACTGAGCTCCTGCCCTTCCCAGCCCAAATCCGGGCCACCCGAAGGGTCCCCATCCCAGCTGATGGCAGCTCCATCCATCCCACTGCTCAAGCCAAAAGCCTGGGAACCACCTTTGACACCTCTTTTTCTCTCCCACCCATATCCAACCTCTCAACAAACCCCAAACTTTCTCCCAAAGAATGGGATCACATCTCCCGCCCCCCAGCCCATGTGTACTCCATCACTTGGTCCAGCCCACCATCATCACACACAGGGCCTGGCTTCCCGTCCCCCACCTTTCCCCAGGGTCTTTTCACATCAGAGTATCCACAGTTGCCTTATAACATGTAAACCCAGTTATGTCGCTCCTCCACCCAGAACCTGCTCTGGTTTCCCATTTCCGTCGGTCCTATGTGACCCGGTCTCCTGTGACCATTCTGGCCCGGGGTCACCCTACTCCAGCCGCACGGGGCTTGCAGTCTCTTGGACATGCCAGACATACTGCCACCCCTTCGCACTGCTGCCGCCTCTGCCTGGAATGCTCCCCCTCCACGGGAGGCAGAACTTTAAAATGGTCCCTGTGGTTCCTGCCTTTAGTGTCCACACCTTTGTGTAAACTCCTATTGCATCTGAAAAGAACCTGTTACTAATGGGTATCACGTTATTATGTGATAACGTGAGGGAATTTTGCAGATGTAATTAAGGCCCCAGTGGTCCAAATTAATCACTGTGACTGAGTTAAAAAAATGGCAGTCCCTGCGCTCAGAAACTCGAAGCACCGAGGCCTGTCTGCTGCTGGCCTTGAAGAAGCGAGCCACCATCCCTTCGGCAGCCACAGGGAAGTGAATCCTGCAACCATCTCCCGGCTCCAGAAAGGAACAGCCTCGCCCACATCCCCTGAGACCCTGAGCAGAGGACCTGCTGGGCCTTGCGCAGACCCACAGAAGCTGGAGAGCAAGTGGGTGTCGATTTGCTCAATTCGTGTGGATTGTTACTCAGCAACAGGAAATGAGTCTGCCCTCGGAGACCCACCTGGCTTCTTCCCTCCCTCCTCCAACGGGCAGGCGTCACCTTCACAGGCCTACACTGAGCCCCCGAGGGAAACTGAGGCAAGCCCCACCCTTTCCTCCACAGCATTCACTGCCCCCTAACCTGCTGAAATAGGTGTCTTGTTTCATGTCGCCCTCCTCTCCCCTCCCGACCACCCCCCAGAATATAAGCCCCTGGCTCCCTGGTGTTTCCAAGCGTCTGGGCTGGGACTCCAGTGTGTCTTCAGATGAGCCGTGTTGAACAGATAAAGGGATGCGGGCCCCGTGGGGCCATTAGGCTAAAGTGATTTATGTGCATGTGTTAACTGGGTGAGGCCAGTGTGCTCACAGAGTGGTTGGCAGGTCTTTCTGGGCCACCTCTAGGGTCAAATGCTTGGCCTTCCAGCCCAGCAATGCCAATGAGCTGATTTGGTTGAGAAACAAGGCCGGCCGCTGGCTGGTACTCCCGGGTGGCCTAATCAGCTCCTCAGAGCTGGAGAGCTCACACCAGTGGCTGAGGGTCAGCAGGCTCTGTGCCCCGGAGGCCTCAGCACCCTCCCCCGGGAGAGCAAACAAGAGTGCAGGCCTGGTGGGGGGCCGGCCCGTCTCCTCTCCCCTGGTACGTTCCCCAGGGAGCAGCCTGAGACGGACTTGAATGGGCTGAATGTTTACCAACCAGCGTCCTCGGGACCCACCTTTGTGGAGGGGCGGGGGTGGGAAGAGGATTGGGCAGAGAGAGCGCGTCCATGCTGGCCTCGGGTAACTAATCCTCAGGGAGGTCTGGGACTCAAATAGCCCTTCAGAGTTGCCCAGCATTGGGTCAACAGGGTTCAGTCGTTGGTTGCGGGCACCTGGGAAAGGTGTGCCCCAGGCCCAGGTGGTTCTCTGTGGCTGAGGCACACCCTGGACCAAAGGCCATTCTGCCGACCCCGCTACCACCAGCGTGGTGACTAGCCCGTCCCGAAAGAATCTGTGCTGCCCATCTGCTAGTTCGTGACACTGACCTACACCCCTCCCGCTGAGGCAGTCTGTCTGTCTTTTATGTGCAATTACTTTCATTGGAGAGATGTTTAAAATGCCAAAAAAAAAAAGGCACTGTTTTTAAATGCATGACACAAAGACAAGGGAAACCGATCATATTTACTACATTCAGGTGTCAACACGTTAAAAACAACCTGTGACAGTCACAGATTGTTTATTTAAAGCCTTAGGTGAGGAGACCTAGTGGCAGGCCCAGGAACTGCCCAGTTACAGAGGATGGTGGTCTGAACTCTGACTGCTTAGAGAGCCTGGCAATGGCTGTGATGTGACGGGAGGGGACCTGTCCTTTCCGGTTTTGACAAAGCCCCGGGTTTGCAAATTCCCCTGCGGACTGCGCCTCCCTCACAGCTGCAGGACAGGTTGCATTTCAGGTAGAGGTCAGAGGAAAATAAAGGTCGCTTCCCCTGCAAGTTCCAGGTGCGGGGAAGCAGATATCTGTGTGGGAGTGGGGGTGAGGGGCTGGGGAGGGAGCTCCAAGGAATGTGGGTTCAGGAAGAGACCTCCCTGACAGGGGACAGGGATGCCCTGTGGCAGGGAGAGGGCCGTGGCGGAGGCCGGCCCAGTGCTGCTCCGCTCCTTGGGGCCTGGAGGCGTCCAAGTGCCCTCCTGTGCCTCTCCCCACCCCAGGGGAGCGGGAGTCCGGCTTCATCATCCCCGGTTGGGCCACGCACCGCACCCCCATGCTCTCTCTCACCCCAGGCGCCCCGGCCACCCCACAGGCTTCCTCGCCACCTCTCTCCCTCCTCCCCCGCGCACAGGGCTGGAGCCAACGCCGCCGTGACCTCGACCAGACCGACCCCTGCAAATGAGGGGGCGCGCAGGGCCTGACCCGCGGCGGCCAGCCGTGCCCAGACATCCGCCAGCCCGCTTAGGCCGGCGGGGCCGCGCGGGGCCCGGCGCATAAAAGGACGCGGCCCAGAGCCCGCCGCCGCCGCCGACGTCGGACCCGCCTGCACCATGCCGGTCCCCAGCCTCGCCTGCCGCCTGCTCGGCCTGCTGGCGCTCTCCTCCGCCTGCTACATCACCAACTGCCCGGTGGGCGGCAAGAGGTCCCTGATGGAGCTGGACGTGCGCAAGGTGAGAGCACCCGCCCCGCCGCGCCGGGCGCCCCTCTGCCCCCCGCACCCACAGGGACCCCCACCCCGCCCGCCCTCCCACCCAGAGGCCCTGCCCCGCCCGCTCAGCCCCGCTGCCCACCCCTCCGCCCCCAGTGCCTGCCCTGCGGCCCCGGGGACAAGGGCCGCTGCTTCGGGCCCAGCATCTGCTGCGGGGACGAGCTGGGCTGCTTCCTGGGCACGGCCGAGGCGCTGCGCTGCCAGGAGGAGACCTTCCTGCCGTCGCCCTGCCAGTCGGGCCAGAGGCCCTGCGGGGACGAGGGCCGCTGCGCCGCCGACGGCATCTGCTGCAGCCCCGGTGAGCGGGGCCGGGGGGCGCGGGGCCGGGGACGCGGGATCAGGGGACGCGGGGCCGGGGGACGCGGGGCCGGGGACGCGGGATCAGGGGGCGCGGGGCCGGGGGACGCGGGGCTGGGGACGCGGGGCCGGGGACGCGGGGCCGGACAGCCCTGAGCCGCGTCTCTCCCCGCAGACGGCTGCCGCACCGACCCCGCCTGCGACCCCTAGGCCGCCTCCTCCCAGCGCTGAGCCGACGGCGCGCAGCCCTCGCGCCCTCCACAGCCACCCCCGAAATAATGCCAATAAACGGATGCACCTTTCCTCTCACTCGGCTGGCGTCTCAGTGTCCGCTTTGGGGGGCTGGGGGGTGGCACGTGTGGAAGAGCGAGGCTGGGCCTGTGTCTGCAGCGCCGGCCACTCAGGGCAGGCGCTGGGCGGCGCGGGGCGAGGAGCGGGCTGCTGGCCGGGGCGGGGGTGCGGGTGGGGGCTCCGCTGTGCGTTTGTCGGCAAAAGAAGGGCCGAAAGGGCAGCAGGGGGGTTGGGGGGGGGGGACTTCTGGACCTGAAGGAGCTGGCGCACACCTGAGGGCTGGGGAGGAGCCCTCCTCCCTCCGCAGCCGAGGCCTGTGCAAAGCGCTGGATGCAGGCTCCGGCCACCGCAGGCCCCTGGTTCTCAGAGGTGGACAAGCTGGGGACCCTGCAAAACAAGGGTTCCTGGGAACCCACGGCCACCGAAATGACCCTGAAAGGCCAATAAAATGCCACCAACAGGACAAATCCTCTCATCGATTACCGGGCACCAGTAAAAGCCTACTCCTTCTCCCCCAGAACACAGCCCTTCACCCACCTCCGCGTGTGCCAGCCATTCCGGAAGGTCGTGCCCACACAAAACAGGGGCACGGCTCATCTGTTGGTGATCAAAAAAAGAGTGTGTGGCACAGTGGTTGAGTGTCCACCTGTGAACCAGGAGGTCATGGATCCGATCCTGGTCAGGGCACATGCCTGGTTGTGGGTTTAATCCCCAGCGTGGGACGTGCAGGAGGCAGCCAATCAGTGATTCTCTCTCATCATTGAGCGTTCCTCTCTCTCTCTCCCTCTCCCTTCCTCTCTGAAATCAATAAAAAAATAAAATAAATTTTTTAAAGTTACTTCTATGGCTTTCTCACACTGGAAGACTGCATTACCCGCCCCCCCACCCCAACACATACACACACCTAAGTGTGTGAGGATCTCACAGCCATAGTGGAAAGAAAAAAAATACTACCAATGCCTAAGAATTTCTTTATATAAATCACAAAAAGAGGCAACGCTAAGCAATGGTGCCAGAGGTCTTGGGGGGGGGGGAGGGCGGCGCTGGGAAAGAGTGGGGCCATAGTCTGCCTCTGGGCTGGGGAGCCGGTGAAAAGGGTGCCCTCAATTTATGAAACTCATCAGCTGCACACGTGTGAATTGTTCACTTTTGCATATGTGCTATACTGGAATAAACGTTTTCAAAAGTGAGAAAGAGATCATTGATCAGGGTATGAAGATAATAGAAATGAGGTTTTTGAAAACCCCGATGACCAATAGCAATCTAAACTGGGCTCTTGCTGGGCTATGAGAGGGGGTCCCTCCCAAGACCCCCGCATCTGGGGAGTAGTCAGGAGGTTATTAGGAAAGGATCAGGAGGTGACTCAAAGCAGAGTCCTGTTCAAGTCACCCATGGGGAAATGCGTGACACATGTAAATGGGTATCTGAGGAAAGTCGTACAAATTCTGTGGTCCCTCAGACACCACACAGGGCACCACGCTCCTCAGCTGGAGAGACGTGGTCATGGATTTGGCTTGGCAAGCTTGGGTATTCCCCCACCGCATCAGTGGAAGTTCGGAATCGCCCCCCTGGGGCCCCTCTCTAAGCCCTAAGTGCCCTGCATCCTCTCCCACCCCAGTGGCTTACACAGAAGACGGATATCAGTCCAGCTTTCTCACCTTGGGACTGAATTCAGGTTCCCCTCCTTCTGACATCCTACCCACCCACTGTCCCTTTCTTTCCCTAAAGCCGAAGGCCAGCAGTATTTTCTTTTCCGCCATCAAAACATAGAGTCTGGCTGAAACCGGTGTGGCTCAGTGGATAGAGCGTCAGCCTGCGGACTGAAAGGTTCCAGGTTCGATTCCGGTCAAGGGCATGTACCTTGGTTGCGGGCACATCCCCAGTAGGAGGTGTGCAGGAGGCAGCTGTCGCTCTCTCACTGATGTTTCCAACTCTCTATCCCTCTCCCTTCCTCTCTGTGAAAAATCAATAAAATATAAACAAACAAACAAAAAAACATAAGAGTCTGGCCCTGGATGGTTTAGCTCAGTGGATGGAGCGTCAGCCTGCAGACTGAAGAGTCCCAGGTTCAATTCCAGTCAAAGACACATGCCCTGCTTCTCTGAAATCAATAAAAATAAAACATAGAGTCTGGCCCAGCCGGCGTGGCTCAGTGATTGAGCATCGACCTATGAATCAGGAGGTCACAGTTCAATTCCCACCCCGGGAACATGCCTGGATTGCACGCTCGCTCCCCAGTAGAGCAGTGGTTCTCAACCTTTCTAATGCCGCGACCCTTTAATACAATTCATGTTGTGGTGACCCCCAACCATACTTCATAACTGTAATTTTGCTATTGTTATGAATTATAATGTAAATACCAGTGTTTTCCGATGGTCTTAGGCGACCCCTGTGAAAGTGTCTTTCGACCCCAAAGGGGTCACGACCCA
Organism: Lasiurus borealis; assembly: GCA_004026805.1. Classification (NCBI taxonomy): domain Eukaryota; kingdom Metazoa; phylum Chordata; class Mammalia; order Chiroptera; family Vespertilionidae; genus Lasiurus; species Lasiurus borealis. Next base: position 26,973 of record PVJN01020006.1, read on the forward strand.
CAGGTTGAGAACCACTGCAGTAGAGGGTCCTGCAAGAGGGAGCTGATCAATGAGTGCAGAAGGCGGCTGATTGATCTCTCTCTCTCATCGATGTTTCTAACTCTCTATCCTTTTCCCTTCCTCTCTGTAAAAAATCAATAAAATATATTAGAGAGAAAGAGAGAGAGAGAGAGAGAGAGAGAGAGAGAGAGAGAGAACCCTAGAGTTGAGGGGGAGGGAAGGGACAGGAGGTTCAGGAAAACAAGAGTGCAGAAGGGACATGAGGATTAACATTCTCCTTTGTCGGAGGGGAAAAGGACTTAATATCAATGACTTGCAAAGGTGTACTCCTGGAAATTTGAATAATGCCTGAATCTTGGGTGATCAGGCACACCTCGTTTTATTGTTTCGCTGCATTATGCTTCACAGATGTTGCATGTTTTACAAGTTGAAGGCAAGACCCTCCACTAGAAAAGAGATGACAACTCACTTTGTTGCCATATTCACTTCACTGTGGTGGCGATGCCTCTGAGGTATGCCAACGTGGAAGTTTGGTTTGGGGTTTGCGTGTGTGTGAGAACCGTCTGTGGTCATGGTTGTCAGAACAGTCCATACATTTCTGAGAGGTGCCCTGGAAGGGATGCAGAGGAAATGGTATGACAGTTGGCCTTGATTCAAGATCACCGGACAGTGGAAGGAGAATCAAGGTAGAGATGAAGCAAGACACCCCATGACAATAATTGTCATCACTGGGGGTGGTGGGTGCCTGCAGGGCTTCGGTCTAAGAAGCTCTAGCTTTGGTCTATCTGAAATTTCTCATCATAAAAAAACTATTAAGCCTAAAGATGGTAGTAGAGGTAAATGTTCTGATATAAAAAGCTGCCCCAAATTTACTTTATTAAAAAAGGTACAGCCAAAACCAGTTTGGCTCAGTGGATAGAGCATCAGCCTGCGGACTGAAAGGTCCCAGGTTCGATTCCAGTCAAGGGCTTGTATCTTGGTTGCGGGCACATCCCCAGTAGGGGGAATGCAGGAGGCAGCTGATCGATGTCTCTCTCATCAATGTTTCTAACTTTCTGCCCCTCTCCCTTCCTCTCTGTAAAACATCAATAAGATAAATATTTTTTTAAAAATGGTGCAGCCCTAACTAGTTTGGCTCAGTGGATAGAGCATCAGCCTGCAGACTCAAGGATCCCAGTGGGGGGTGTGCAGGAGGCAGATGTTTCTCCCTCATTGATGTTTCTAGCTCTCTATTCCTCTCCCTTCCTCTCTGTGAAAAATCAATAAAATATATATATATTTTAAAAATGGTGCAAATTAGTACATATGGATTGTGAAATAACACTAATTTGTACAGTGAAAATGCTTATGTGTGCACCCAGAGGACTGTGGGCAACACAGGTGAGCTCCACACAGGAGTGTGAAGCCTTAGGACAGAGCATTCCCGTCTGAAAACTAGAAGCATCGGCTACATCAGTGACACCTCCTGCTGTGACTTATTTTTATGTCACACTATCAGTGCCACGGACCCTGCAGCATAGGGTTCTCGGAGATCAAGACCACAGGCATGATCGCAAAACACAAGGCACACAGACAAGGAGCGAGACTCCCTCAGCGCTGGCTAATTAGGAACAGAGCCCTCATGACCCTGCCCCCACCTCCTGAGCCTGGGCAGGGGTGACAGCAGAGCAGAGCTCTGAGGCCAGAAGAGAGCGTGGCCTTGGCTTGGCTCCTGGACCTTCCCGGCGCAGGGCTGGCTGAGGCTGCCAGGAGGCCGTGCCCCCGGCTGGTTGTGGGGGTCAGGGCTCAGAGGGACTTTTCTCAGCCTGGGCTGCATGTGGCCTCCAAGACCTGGAGCCAGACATCCCAGGTAGAGAAAGGCGCCTACAAGGTAACAGAGGGCCAGAGGGCAGAAAAGAAAGGGAGGGGTGTAGGGAGACAGGAGAGAAGCAGGAGAAGGCCCTAGAGTTGAGGTGGAGGGGAGGGAGAGCAGTGAGGGGAAGGGATAAATGGGCAAAGGGCACCAGGAGGACACGGGACAGAGAAGAGCTTCGGCTGTTAGTGGACATCTTTGCCCTGAAGCTGTAGGTGTCAAAGGGTGGCAAGTCTGTTTGCCCAGTCTGGTGTGTCTGTTTCTCTGAGTGTGACTGTGCTTCTGAATGTGCACCTCGGACTGTACCTGGGACTGTGGTCAGGAACCACGGGGAATGCCCCTCACACTTCTTTTCCTTCCTAGTCTGTGCCCGGGAGCATGCGGCAGCGTCTGGGAACGCCTGGTCCCGGGCTGGCGGAGAGCCAGGTGGGTGCCCTTTCCTGGTGCCTCCCTGCTAGGTCTGAGCTGCAGGTCCCACTCCCCAGCCGCTCCCCACCTGCACGCCCCCCACAGCCTGGGTGACAGAGACATTGGACTGAGAACCTGGGCCCCAGGGTGGGTCCCTGGGCTGCTGGTCCCTCAGCCCCCGGGGAGGCAATGGGGACCCGAACCCCTGCTGGCTGCCTGGCTTGTGTCCCTCCCGCCTTTCTCGCCTTCCCCTGTCATTCTCGAGGTCTCTCTGTCTCTCTCTGTGTCTCTCACTGTGTGTCCACGACACCTCCCGGGCGCCTCTCCCTTCGTCCCCACCCTCTGCCCCAAGACCCCTCCCGCCCGGCGCCGGTCCGTCGCTCCGTCTGCACCTTCGCTGGGGCGGCACCGCGCCCCTTAGGCGCCCGGTTCTCCTTCTCCGGGCGGATCTGCGTCTTGGGGTCCGGAGAGCGTCCGCCCCGCCCCCCGCCCCCCCTCTCCCCCACCCCCCAGACAGACAGGCAGACAGAGAGACAGACACTAGCCAGCGCTTTTCAAGGTTTATTTTTCGAGCTCCGAGGGCGGGGCGGGGCTCAGTAGCCGCCGGGCGGGGCGGGCTCGGGGGCGCCGGCCAGCTGCACCAGCCGCAGCAGCAGCGCCCCGGCCCCGTCCCGCTGCGTCGCGTTGCTCCGCTCGTTGGCGCGGGCGCGGCGGGGGAGGCCGGCGCCCTCCCGGCACTCGGGCTCCGTCACGCAGCTCTCTGCGGGGAAGCGGGGCTCAGCGCACCGGCCCCCCGGCCCCCGGACCCCTGACCCCCATCCCCCCCCCCCCGGCCCCGCACCTTCGTCGCAGCAGATGCCGTGGGCGGCGCAGCGGCCTCCGCTCCCGCAGGGCCTCTGGCCCGACTGGCAGGGCGACGGCAGGAAGGTCTCCTCCTGGCAGCGCAGCGCCTCGGCCGTGCCCAGGAAGCAGCCCAGCTCGTCCCCGCAGCAGATGCTGGGCCCGAAGCAGCGGCCCTTGCCCCCGGGGCCGCAGGGCAGGCACTGGGGACCGGGGACGGGCGGGGTGAGCGGGGCCGCTGCACCCGGTGACGGTCAAGGCCCCCGAGGTTCTGGGCCACCTTGACGCTGCTTTGGCCCCACAAAGGGCCCCGGGAGGGGAGCCAACATCCTCCAACCTCCCTGGATTTGCAGGTGCCTCCGACTCTCCCTGCGAATCACTCAGCGCGCACACACACTCCTCACACACACATACACACTCCTTACACACAGACACACACACACACACCTTCCACATACATACACACACACACACCACTTTAGCCCTAACGCAGACCTCTCGCCCCCATTACTCACGCTTCACTCAAGCACATCCCTGTCTGCACCCCCCACACCCATGCCCTTCCTTCCATTTCCAGTTCCCTCTCTGGTCTGGCAGGGCCCCTCACTCCCTCACCCATCACCCCCTTCCACGCCCTCACCTGCCGGCAGGTCCTGAGCCCTAGAGGAGGCCCCAGGCCCTGGGTGACTCAGGCCCAAAGGCCCAGCAGAGGGGAAGGGTCTGCCTGCCCCGCCGCCCCCTCTGTTAACAGCTCAGGGTGGGCCCCCTGTGGCTGGGACAACTGAGCTGGAGCCTGGGCCTTGGAATCCGAGGGAGGGACTGGCCGTGCAGCAGGAGAGAAGTGGGCGCGGTCTCAGGCAGAACCCCTCACAGGGTGCAAAGCTGGCACCTACCAGCCCAGCGAGCTCTGGCGGTGGCCGTGACAGGGTGGGCGCTGGGGCCTGTGGCCGGAGTGGCTGGGGGCTGGATAGGGAGGCCTCAGACTCTGAGGGTGAAGCCAGGGGCCGAGAGGCCCACTGCTGCCCCGCCATGCGGGGGGCTGAGCGGCCCCAGGCACACAGGAGGCCTTCCTGCCCGGCACTCCCTGACCCAGCCCCCAGCCCAGTTACTGCGGAAACCTGGCCCCTTCATCCGCACCCCGATGGGGTCCCCTCTGCCCATGCACTCCCAGCCTGGCTTCTTCTGCTGGGCACTCCTCCGGACCCCACAGAGCCACGACGTCCCCCTTCCCAGCCCCGCACCGTGGTGCCAGCCCGGGTTCTGCCCCTTCCCGCAGCCCTGAGGTGGACCTTGGTCATACCTGCCTCAGCTCCAGGTCGGACATGGCCCTCTTGCCACCCCTGGGGCAGTTCTGGAAGTAGCAGGCAGAGGTGACGGCCAGCAGGCCGAGGAAGCAGGCGGGCAGCGTGGCGTCGGGCATCCTGGCGCAGGTGGGCACGGCGTGTGGTGCTGCTCGGCAGGCTGTGCTCTGCTGCCTTCGCTGCCGCCTATTTATGGCCGCAGGTGTTTCCTCCGAGGTGACGTGGCCACCGCCCCCCTCCCCAGTGGCTCCCCAGGAGCCCACGGCCACCGGGTCCCCAGCCGTCAGCAGTGATTCAGGCGCCTGGGGACGCACGTGGGCTGCTCTGTGCAGGGGCTGATGGGGGAGGAGAGCCACCTCACGCCTGTCACTGGCAGCGGGGTGGCCACTGTGTGGCAGGAGCTGCTGTGACTGTGATTGCAGCTCTCAGGGCTCGGAAGAGGGACAAACGAGGGTCGCTTGGGGGCTGTCTCTAAGCTTTCTAGGGGTACATGGGCCCTACACCCCATCAGTCTCCTGAGGAGGGGGCGAGGGGGCCTCACGGGGCTGGTGTGTAAGACATCGGCGTCTGGCGGGCCCAGGAGCGGTGGGGAGAGGGCTGAGGCCTGCAGGACCCTTCAGAGGGTTGACCTAGTGAGAGGACAAGTGGCCAGACCAGCTCGCACTCCAGGCGGTGTGGAGGGAGGCTGTGCCGGCTGCACCAAGAAAGGAAGTTGCTGCCTGCAGCCTGCGGAACAGGCAGCCCCAATGGAGATAAGGGGCCAGGAATCAGGGGGCCATTCCCACGGGTGGGTGGGCAGGCTCCTGGGGAATTTGGGGTTGCTCCCATCCCATGCACACACCCAGAGCAGGTCCAGGGTCTCAGAGACTGGGGGGCTTGGGGCAGCTTCTTGGCATGTCCCCAGCAGGAACATGGGGGTTGGAAACGCAGCAAGGTTCAGAGGGATGGGGCGAGTCCCATGGAACCTGGCAGCCAGCCTGCCCCAGTTCCCACCCCATCAGGACGCTAGTTCACGGAGACCAGGGCAGGCACCATCTCCAGATTGGGTTGAGGGTGAGGGCATCAGGGCTGTGGGGTGAAGGAACGGCGTGGTCATAGCCAGAGGCCCAGCCTGAGGCAGGCGCCCAGGCGGATGAGTGTCCCTGGAGCCCCAGCTCTTCCAGCCCCCAGGCTCTTGGCCTCCTCTCTAGGGTCCTGCAAGGAAGCTCCTAGAAGTGTGTGTGTAGGGGGGGTGGGATGACACGGCGGCCTCCTCCCCACAAAGTGCTCTGAAGGTTCCAGTGTCCCAGGGAGGGGGCTCCGACACTCAGAACCTGGTGTTCATCTTTCCAGGAACGTCCCCTTAGGGGCTGTGAGGACACTGGAGCCCAGTGGCCTGTTGCAATCTGGCCGCTGTTGCAGGAAATGTGACATGGGCAGGTCAGTTGTCCTCTCTGTGCCTCGCTTCGTCCAGTGTGAAGTAGGGTAGATACTAACGCCATCTCCTAGGGCTGTTGTAAGAGCTTTAGAAAAGCACTTGCACCGGTGTGAAGATAATGAGGAGGAATGCTGTATTATTAATGCCATTATTCTTATTAACAGCTGACAAGCTTTTTTCAGAGAGAGTATCTCACTGGATTAATCCAGAAGGAACATTCTCATTCCATCATGACCAGGAAGAAGCTTGGTCTGAACTGTTACCTTCCTGAGACTCTGTGGAATGGGGGCCGGGCCAGGGAGGAGGCCAGAGGTCCGGCTGGGCCCGCTGTGGGGCTGTGCCCAGCATCCTTCCATCTCTGCCCTGCAGCTCTGAGTCACCTTCGAAAAATGGATGGGGCTCCACTACCTCAAGGGCTCAGGCGCTTGGGCAGGCAGACCAGCCTTGTCCACCAGCATCATCATTCTAAGATTTGCCCCCACACCAGAGCCCCTTGAGGAACCCAGACACCACCTCCACACAGACACAGATGCCAGAGGGTCTGCCACTCCCAGTGCCACCTTCTTGGGGCCTGCATGGGCTGGAAAAAGTCTCATTACTCTGCTGGCTGGCTGGCTGCACTGTAGACACATCTCCTCACCTGTCACCAGGACCCTCTGGATGTCCCTCTCCTTCTCCACACCTTCCTCCATGAGTTGGCCTGCAAATGCTCCCTCCAAGCTAAGCCAGGTGGCTTATTATGATGACCTTTCCATCGCTGAACAACTTACTGCATTTTCTGGAGTTAAGGGTTGCCCTGGTTTCCCACTGTGGTCCAGCTGCCATTTTTAGACATCAACATTTACTCTCCAACTCCCTCCACTCAGGCTTCTGCCCAAACTTATAGTGACAACTGCCCAATGACACCTCCCTCTGGGTATTCAAATAAGATAGGCCTCTCTAACTTACCATGGTCAAACTCAACTCCAGATTCTTACTGCTCCCTGCTCACTCCCAGGGTCCCCAGCTCTGTAATCACACCACAACCCAGCCAGCAGCTCCTTCCAGAGCCTGAGACTCACCCTTGTCCTTCTCTTTCCCTCACTCTTACCGAAGTCCTTCCCCTAAAATATATTCCAGATCTATCTGCTTCTTTCTGCCCCTGCTTTGGAACCTCAGAATCTGCTGTTTCCTTGTCCTAGGAGACTCACCTGCCCTCCCCGCTCCCTGAGATTCACCTGGATGCTTAAATGTCTTCTCCTAAAAGGAGCCTGCCCTAACCACCCACCTGGAGTATGCATTCCTTACCTCCACCTCAACTATTTTCAAACTTGGGTCTATGTTGATGGGTTTAGTAGCATCTACAATCACTTGAGGTCCACCTTGATACAGTGCTTGCCACACGGTGTTGTGTTTTTTTTTTTTTTAATTATCTTTATTGCTCAGCCGGCATGGCTCATGATTCAATGTCCATCATGGCACATGCCCAGGTTGCAGGCTCTGTAGAGGACATGCAAGAGGCAACCAATCGATGATACTTTCTCATCATTGATGTTTCTCTCTCTCCGCCATCTCCCTTCCTCTCTGAAATCAATAAAAATATACTAAAGTAAAATAATCTTTATTATTTCCAAAATATCATCTTTAGTTTTGTAAACTTTAATATTTTTTCAGTTTACTTTTTCATTAATTTCCACTCTTGTTCACATCTTTTTCATACCATAGTTCACTTTGAGTTTGATTTGCTATTTTTTTTTCTAATTTAAGCTGATGGTTGAACTATTGATGTAAAATGACCCTATTATAGCCCAGCTGTTGTGGGCTCGATCGATCAACAACCCAGGCACCAAGAGGAGCGGGCTGGTTCCCCATCAGGGCACACACCAGGGTTCTGCAGAGGCATGCAGGAGGCAGGGGATTGGTGCGTCCATGTTTCTAGCTCCCTCTCCCTTCCTCTCTCTTTAAAATCAATAAAAAAGTATATATATATATTTTTTTTTTCATTTATTCTTTTTTTTTTAATTAAATCTTTATTATTCAGATTATTACATTTGTTTCTCTTTTTTTCCCCTCCATAGTACCCCTCCACCCAGCTCCCACCCTCCCTCTGCCCTTAGCTCCCTCCCATTGATCTCATCCATAGGTGTATGATTTTTGTCCAGTCTCTCCCTGTATACCCTTCACCCCTTTCCCCCTAAGAA
>PVJN01020007.1:0-36551 GCA_004026805.1 Lasiurus borealis
ACAATATTCCACTTCTCCTGAAGGTCAACTATATGGCAGCAAGAGTTCACATTAGAATTTATTAAGCATATTGATAGCATTCAATATGAGTAAAAACTTTTTTAACCTGAATTTTTTAAATATTTATTTTTCCCATCACCATTTATTACCCCTTTTCCCTCCTCAACTTCTACCTATGCTCCTCCTCCTGCAATCACCACACTGTTGTCTTTGTCCATGAGTTCTTTCTCTTTTTTTCCTTTGCTTAATCCCTCTGCACACCCACAGCTCCTCTTCCCCTGGCAGCTGGCAGCCTGCTCTCTGTCTGCAATCACCTATTTAATAAAAGAGTCTTCGAATGAAGCACTATACCAGTGCTTAAGAAAAGATGGCTGGTACTCCCCAATATCACCTGAGGAGCACTTAATTCCAAATACTTCTCAATAATATCTAATCTCTCTGGAATTCAATTTGGCATTAATAATTATATTATCTGAAATTCTGTATAAATAACCAATAGGAAAGGAAAACTGAACAAATACAGGGCTCAGAATCAGAACATCTACTTACTGTCCTGGTTCTTCAACTAACTGGCTGTCACTTAAAGTATGTGTGATGTTCCTCATGTATAACACAAGGAAATTGGGTAAATACTCTAATTCTAATAACCTATGAATAGCATGTCCTAGAAAATATTTCTACCACTTGTTAACCACCCTATATTTTTCCAAAAAAACACACAGACACATACTCATAGTCAAAAAATATCAGTCATCTGATACCTCACTTCTAAATGCCTGCCAAAACTTAATCTGGCAAATTTTGTGGATGAGATTCAGTGACCTTATGGTTTTACTCCAGAAGCGATTGCATTTCAGCAACATAAGAGCACCTTGTAAGATGCGGGCCCTTTGGAAGAAGTTAATATTTAAAAGTCACCAGTTGGAATCTCTGATGGTAAATAGTTGGATCAATCAAGCTAAACTCTAGGCTAGTTTTCAAAAGCACTGCTCACATGGTGAGTTGCTGAATCTGTTATCTTTAATCATGGCTTTTTAAAAAAACATATATTTTTATTGATTTCAGAGAGGGAGGAAGAGGGAGGAAGATAGAAACATCAGTGATGAGAATCATCAATTGCCCATGTGGATCGAGCTCACAACCCAGAATGTGTCCTGACTGGGAATGACATGTTATCTCTTGGTTCATAGGTCAATGCTCAACCACTAAGCCATACTGGCCAGGCTTTAATGCCTGTGTGCTCCATGAAGATGACACTTTGCAGGTAGTTGAATGTGCTTTGAGAAAAGATAGCCCAGACCATACATTTATTCAGATGAAAAGACAGGTAATCTCAGGTAAGTGGCACTGACCCACAAATACAATTGCCTCACAGCTCCTGACAGCCATTGAAAACATTCCAGAGAACCAGATTCTAGAATGCTTTGACACAAACCATCTGGGGTGACTCAGCATCCTGCTTATTGAATCCTCAGCATTTAAGCTATAGATTAGCATCTAATCTATACTAAAAACTAAATTTGCATTTGTTGATCTAATGAAGGGGGTAAACTTGATGGTCTCTAGGGCCCAATTAGATCCAGCATTGAATGGCACACATTCACCTCTTCCAAAGTCCTTGCTCTGGGACACTTCCTCTATGCTCCATATTGGTGACTTAGGCAAGAGCTTTCCTCTTGGGTCAGTTCCTGACTCACTACCTTGATTTCTCATTACTTTACCTATGGTTATCACCATTAATTTAAATTAATTTCAATATCAATCCACCTCTTTTTAAGCCTGACCCTCTGCACTGCCATGCATCTTTCACATCTGTATGTTGTCTGTATGTTCATTTCCATTCTCTGGAGGCTTTTTCTTTATTTAGATCACTGCATAGTAAATTTGCACTTACTTAAAAATTCAATAACATGCTGGCACCAAAAAAAAGAAAGGAAGCAAGAAAGAAAAAGATTTTGCTTCCATATATGCTGTAAAGCTACAGAGAAAAGAGTAATTAACAGCAAATTTCTTCCTGAGGTATGAGGTTAAATGAGGTAAACCACATCTTGCTGAGAACTTCATGTCTGGCACAGTGACAAATACCACCAACTTGTAGAATTACAGTTCTCAGTTCTGAAAAAAAATCTGTGATTCTGCCCCTTCTCTGTACTTCACTGATCCAAGTCATTTGTTTTCCTGTCTTTCCTTCAGGAAACATAGATGTGCCAGGGTTATTTATTTATTTATTATTTTCCCTGTGGCCTAACCCTCTGAGTTCAGGACATCTTTCTCAAGACGCTTGTTTGGTCTGAATATAAGATTTTTTTTAATGCCCTCTATTGCCCTTTGAAGAACTGGAGTAACAACGAAAATGTAATTGCTTCAGGGAACTGACAACTAATTATCGCAAAGCAAAAAGAAGGCCATGCATTTAGATAATGAAATGTCAATCCGTGTAATAGAAGTGTCACTTACTTAATACTTGTCTCTGTTTGAAAGGAATGCACGTTATGTGAAGTTACACATTTGTGCAACTCTGCAGCCAGAGCATTGTGGGTGCACACACACTGTGGCTCCTGCCACATGTTTAAAGATACTGCGCCAAGAACATAGCTAAAAAGCCTGGAGTAAAGAAAACTCCTGTGTGTGTGTGCGTGTGTGTGTGTGTGTGTGTGTGTGTGTGTTAAATTAAAGGATTCTCTTCAGAGCCAGTCTTCTTGACATAGAACTTTTGTGGAGTGTGCATCTGCAGCTGCATTTCTGCAGATAGTCAGGATATTTTGCTCAGAGAAAGCTGCAGTGCCCTTGATATTGAACAGTGCCAGAAATCTAACACCAGTCTATCAAGCAAGGATTCTGAATGAGTAAAAAAGGGAAAAGTTTCCATGAATATTTATGGGAAACTGTGCTCTGCATGAGTGAGAGGGATAAGGGTGTGCTATTGATGATCAAGTTAGGTTGTTATTTATATGTGATAATTTTGAAATGGGAGTCGGGGAGAAGAAGCCTACCTTTTATTAAATAGTCCAGACATTAGATGATTTAAATGTTGTTTTGTATGCCTTGGCTTGTTCCATTTCCTCTTGTGTTGAGATTGGATTTTCACTTCTTTATCATGCTATGTATGAGCGGCTTCACTCTCCAGAGCACAGATAAACTTGCTATATTGAAAGCACATCACATTTCAGAAGTGATTTCTTAAAACTAAGTGTGATGATAAACAAAATCTAGTTCCAGGCAGTCTCAATCCTCTGTCCCTTTGTGTTACTCAGTTGTGAATGACCACTTGCCAGTTCTGATCATGATAAAGTAGGTAAAGGTGTCTATTAGTTTACTGAGGCTGCTGTCACAAACTTTGGCAAACCAGTGGCTTAAAACAACAGAAGCATCTCGTTTCACAGTTCTCAAGGCCAGAAATCCAACATCAAGGTATTGGCAGGGCTATCTCCCTCTGGAAACTTCAGGGGAGAATCTGTCCTTCCCTCTTCCGGCCTCTGATGGCTGTAGCCATTCCTCGGCTGGGATGCAAACTCCCACCTCTGACTTTGTCTTCACAAAGCTCTCTCCTGTGTGTCTGTATTGTCTCCTCATCTGTTTCTCCTAAGTGTCATTGGGCTTTGTTCCCCGCTGGATGAAATGGGATGTTCTCATCTCAATGTCTTCATTAAGTCATATCGGCAAAATCTTTTTCTTTTCAAGGGTTCTGGAGATCACGACAGGGATTTATCTTTATGGGGGACTACCATTCAGTGCACTACAGGATGTCACAACTATTATTGCCTTTTATGACTAAAATGCTGCCCTGCCCAATCATTAGGACAGCCATGTTAACCAATAACCACAAAGTTTGAGTATATTCAAATATTAGACTCTCCATTAGATAACTACCATTTTCTGACAGCACAGAGGCCCTCCCTCTGCAGACCTACAGATAACTTTGTACAGAATTACATCAAGTTATTAAAATAGTTACAATTATTACTAACACACTAAAATAGTATGAAATGTAAAAGCGGTATCAATACCATCTGATTGCCACACGGGAAGAAAAAAAAGTTGGCACCAAAATAGGAATTAGAAGAGAAATACAACAAGCAGTGAGCAATGGTGTGGATTTTCATTAAATCTTGTGTGAGGCAGATCATGCACTCCATAATTAAATCAAGATACATTTTTGTATTTCTACGTTTTTTATAGTCTTCATTTTAAAAAAATGTTTCTTCATATATAGATAAATAGTAGATGGATACACACATTTAAAAGAAAAAATCAATGGCAGATAAACATTGCAGAACTGATTTTTTTTTTAGTTTAAGTAAAATGAATAAAAATTTTTTAGAAAGAAAAAACGCTGCCAATTGTGGTTGAGGTGGTTTGACCCTGGCATCCTCTCTTCTAGGTGATTGTTATAAAGGACTCTGGCTCCTTTCTTTTCTCCTCCAGTTAATATATTTTCCCTCAGCAAATATTATCTGCTGTGCTTTACCAGCAATGTTCAGCTGCTAACATTTGTTAGCATTTTTAGTCAGCTAATATTTTCATTCAGTAACACCAAGCGTCAATGTTATTCACATAGTATTTGGCAGGAATGTTGTCTTCCCTTAGAATTTGTTTACGCATTTGCTAGGTACTCTTTTCCTCTAAGGACTGTCAGCCTCAGCTAGCATGACAAGAAATTTTGACCATTTACTGCAAAAAACTCTGACTTAGTGGGTGCTTCGCAGATGAAGCATCTGTTGGGCCTCAGTCTTGGGCATCTTTAAAATGAGGATAATAAAAATATTGTGAAGTTAGGTGAGCCAAGTACAAGATGTATCTGCAGTGGCTGAACTGACGCTCGCGTTATTCCAATAAAAGAAAGGAAGAACTAGGAATCCCAGAGAAAAATGTTCAGCTTGTTACAAAATATACATCCAACTTTAGAGTGAATTAGGACAAATCTTAGGAAGACTAGCTCAGCTTCCCTGCTTTCTATAATATTCTTGCCAGAAGGACAACCTACATCTACCTCTACTTGGAAACCTCAGTTTGACAGACATGCTTTTTCTTCCCAATCTAATTCATTTTCCTATTGAACATGACTAATAGCCTGAAAATTCTCCCCCAAATGTACTATAATATGACTACACGGGGCTGTAGAACTATCACACCTGGAAATACAGGCTGTGCACTGTGCTCCTCCATGGATTACAGCGTAGGTGACACCCTCTGTGTAGTGTCATTGGCTTACTTTGACCTATGACAGCTCCCAAGCTGATAAAATCCTTTCTTTTCTTCCTTTTTTTCTCTTCTTTTCCTTCCTTTCCAATTTCTCCTAATATTACTTGATCTTTTAGAAGGTATGGCCTCAAATATTACATGCAGTGATTATCTCTGCTTTATATTTTTCCTGGAAAATCATGACTCAGTGGATCTCATCTAATTTCCACAGTTTTGAGGTTTGCCTTCAGACTCCAGAAAAAGTGACAACATTGTTTCTGGATGACTTTTATTCACTCATGATTAAGGAATCTTTCAACACACACACACACACACACACACACACACACACACAAATAGGAATTTGTTATAACCACTAGCTAAAAGTGGGGAGAAAAAAGACAGGGAAAGAAATCAAAGAACACCTAATCTATACCACCAGAGTTTAGGTCTTCCTTTTAAAACAATTTTTCATAGTCTTACAGCAGCCCTGTGTAATAAATGTTATTAAGCTACAGCTCTACCCTAGAGTCTCAAGGAACAGTATCCTCTGGCATCTGGCCATGCTCCTTTATCATTGACTCTTGCACATACCATCCCTCTGCTGAAACACTTCCCTGATGCTCCCTATTTCTTCTTCTGTTCATTTTATTTGCCTAGCAAACTCCAATTTATCATTCATGTCTCAGATTAGATGTGCCCAATTTTTTAATCTTTCACATCTAGATTAAGCACCCTTTATATTTGCTCCAAAGTGCTTTGTATGTTCTGTATTTTATCATCTTAATGCGTATAATAATCACTTGTACATGACTCTGTCTCCTGAATTAGACTCTAACCACCATGAGATAGTGTAAAGCAAAGCGTAGCCTAGTGAAAATGGATATAGTCTGAAGTGGGCCTGGCTTCCTGGATGTAAAGCCTAGCTCTTTCACTTACCCACTGAGTGACTTCATGTAAGTTCCTTAAATGCTTCAGTCTGTTCATTTGCAAAATAAGAAGGAAAAAGCATGTACTTTCTACTATTATTATGAAAGAGAACATAGGAAAAGCACTTACAAGAGCTCATGATATTCACTTAATGTTATTCATTTTTACTGTTTTTTTTTTTTCATGAGTATGTTCTTATTTCTGGAGAATTGAAAAGGCTCAAAACTTTTCTGTAGAGCAGGATCAGTCCACATATCACCTCTTCAATGAAGCCTTCCCAGATAGCCCATTTGGAAGAATCTTCTTTAAAACCTATGGCCCTTACTTCCGCCTATTTAATAGAATTTCTTAACTACCGCATTATAACCTTTTATTATATTCTATGTCTTTTTCCTCTATTAAACCAAAGATGGCAAACTCTGTATTTGTCTCTCTTTTCATCTAGCATAGAACACAATTGTTACATAAATTAATGATGCAATAGATCAATCAATGGTTTGAAAATCAAAGGTTGGGAAGGAACATGGGCACTAAAATCAAAGCCAGAATTTGGATGGTAGACTAAATGTTTGAATGAAGTCTGAGGCAAGAAGATCACTACACACCGAAAGCAGCAAAGGTGGAAAATGGATGCTTCCTGGTGTGCGGTAATCGATCTGCCAAGCGTTGTCATATACAGAAGTATTTCGTGTTAGAAACCAAGCGCCACACTGGGGCAGCCTTTGTATCGGAAAGCGCAGAGGGAAACTGTTGATTTCCTGAAGCAGCTATTTGGTGCCCAGAAAGCAGAAAAACAACTGAGGGCTTTTCCCATGGCCCATAGTATCAAGTCTGCAAAGGTCATGACCAAGGAATTCTTACCATTTGCAGAAACCTGGTTTGAACTGGAGAGCCTTATGCTTAGTGAAATAAGCCAGTCAATGAAGGAGAAGCATCACATGATCTCACTCATTTGTGGATAATAAAGAACATTATAAACTGATGAACACAAGGATAGATACAGAGGCAGTAAAGCTTCAAACAGACTGTGAAATTACAGCAGGAAGATTAAAGTTAGGTGAGGTAGATAAGAGATCAATCAAAGGACTTGTATGCATGCATATAAGCATAACCAATAACTTAGACACTGGCGTTTGGGCTATGCCTGGGAGGGAAGGGGGCAATGGGGATATTTGTATAAAAAATTAATAAAAAAAAGAAAAGAAAAGATATTCTACTGAGATACCACTGGATCATAATATCTAGGCCTGATAAATTCTGGTTAATCATACTGAACTAGAAACGTGAAGAGGTAGGGGTGATGCTCATAGCTATCAATTTTTTAAAAAGATGACCATGTATTATTTGGAAAATCCAATTCCAGAGAAAACACAGAAATAGGAGTTAATAAGAAAAAAAATTAATGAAATAAACATGACTCTTTCTAGGAGAGTTTTTTATGTGTGTCAAAAATAAAATATTCATCATGTTGGTAATTCTAAAAACAGTAACTCAGATCAAATAAGTTTGGGCAAACATTCACATGATAGGTCTTCTCTCTCTTTTTTTGAGATTTATAATGCACATTACAATATAAATCTGCAAATGACAAAACTTATTTAAATTCACATGAATCCTGAGAGATAGTTGCTTTCCCATAATTCCCCTTGTCGATAAAAGAACTGAATCCAGCCCTGGCTCTTGGCTCAGTTGGCTGGAACATCATCCTGTATATTGTACACAAAAGGGTTGTGTGTTTAATTTGAGATCAGGGCATATGTTTGGGTTGTGGGCTCAATCCTTGGGCATAGTGTGTGTGGGAGGCTACTGATGGATATTTCTCTTTTATATCAATGTCTCTCCCTCTTCCTCTTTCTCCTTTCTTCTCTCTCTAAAATCAATGAAAACATATCCTTGAATGGGAATTTTAAAAAAACTGAACCCACTCTAATTTTAAATTTTCAATAAAATTTCTGTGCCTTTTTAAATGACCTCAGAATAGCTAGGTAAAACAGGATTCTAGAAAAATTAAGATGAGGAAGTGGAGAGAGACACTCTCCAGTTATACTTTATTTTTTTAAATATATTTTTATATATTTCAGAGAAGAAAGGAGAGGAGAGAGAATCATTGAGCTGAGCCTGCAAGCAAGGCATGTGCCCTAGACCAGAATCTAACCTGGGACCCTTTAAAGGGTCCACAGGCCTACACTCTATCCACTGAGCCAAATCTTCTAGGGCATCCAGTATACTTTTCCACTAATGCTTACCATGTAAGAACTAATCTATCAATAACACTGAAGGCCCAAGTTTCATCACATAGGCCGGGAATGGATATACATCATGCTTCCCTGATCTCTGCAATCCATGATTATTCTCGTTTCTATATCCATGTATTCAGAAGGAAAATCTAGTTTCCATGTCTTTACCTCTCCTACCTCCACAACCAAACTTCATTTCTGAAATATTCATCTGTGGTAAATATCCCCAGAGAGCTCTTCTCAGAAAACTCAAATGCTTTCTCTCAGTCTTCATTTCCCCTGACCTTTCTGCAACATTATTGATGGCTTGTCTCTTCTCCTTTTAGTTCAATCCTTCCTTATTTACTCTCTATTCCCAGGACAGATAGCTGAAATAGAGTGAAATTTGGCCTAAACTACAGAACAACTATCAGGATCATTCTTTTGCTGAGCTTATAATTGCAATGCAAAGTCTTGCTAGCAACCCTTCCATTTGTTATGGATGAAAAACAGTGTTGGACTAAGACCCAGGAAATCTGGATTTGAAGGCTTAAGTCTTGCTCATAAGCAGTGACATGATCTTGGACCAAAAACAAAACAAAGCAAAACTAATAAAAACAACCGCTTGAGCTTCTGTTTCATCACCTATGAACTGAAGGAGATATGCTAAGTAATCTCTAAAGTTTTCTGTTTCAGAATAATCAAGAAATGATCCTACTCTCTCCTTATGTAACTTTGATAAAATTATTTCAGCATTCTGAGTTTCAGCTCAGAGCTTCATCTATGTAATAATATTATTTTAAGAAAGAAAAAAAGTAAAAAGAAAAAGAAAGAAAGAAAGAAAAAAAACCTTGATATGGAGAGCATAGTGTTTAACTGCTCCGTTTGTAAGGCCAGACTGCTGGAGTTCAGGTTCCACATCCACCACTTGACCTTTCTATGCTTTAGTTTCCTCATTTGAAAAAAATAAAGATATAGTAATAGATCTTGCCTCATCAAGTTATGAAAATTAAGTGAGTTATTACATGAAAAGCTCTGAGAAGAGTGTTTGCTACTATATTAATATTGCCATTATTTTTAATAGATCCTAAAATCGGTTGAAAATAAAGTATTCAAATATTGTTTTCCTTTTTCTATCTAATTATGTGGCCTTGGTCATTTTTTCACTGCTTTTGAAAGTTTGATTCATTGCCAAGAAAACAAAATATCTGTCACTGGTTATTTTAATTATGAATTCATATTCTAATCATAATATTTTAAAAATTAAACATTACCTCACTTTTGGTTACATTAACATAAAATATGTAAAAAAACCTTTTGATTGGGAACATCAAAATACATATAAAATCAGGTTTTTATTGTACAGGTTTTTTTGTTTTAATTGAGATGAAGTTTAATAGAGAACAAATTATTGCTCTAGGTCAATCAGATCTGGATGCAGATCTTAGGCACTTGGCTCACACGTCTATGGAACTTTCCTCAAACTCATTGTGGCACTTCTGGGTCTATCTAGTAGAAAAATAAAAGTCATGAGCCAAAGAGGAAAGGCACTAAGGCTCATGGTTTTATGTGCTCCCATTTGAAGAATGATTTTGCCTTTGAGTGGATATCTATGGGAATCAGTTAGCATTGACAGAACAAGCAGCTGGGCTGAGGAAATAAAGAAACAAAGTCTGAATGATAATGATCATGATCATGGAAAGGGAGACAGTGGAATTCCACTAAGGAAGGTGAGGTAAGGACAAAGACAATCAGGCTCTTTGTGATTCTGCTGGGATCCTCACAAAGAGAGAAGACTCCAGAATCACATTTACAAGTGCTCCTGCTCAGTGACCTTGAACAAGTCACTTAGTCTGTTTAAGGGTCACTTTCCTGGTATATATAATTTTCAAAATAACCAATTGTCAGTCTGAAGAACAGGAATAGTTGAGAGGGTCACGAGGAATGGTAATTAAGAAGCGCGAGTATATGGAATAACTGACAGAATGTGATAACTAAAGCTCTCCCACCTCTCCTCTTGGAGACTATTTCTTCCTGAATAGCATCCCTTTTTCTCTCTATTCCAGGTGCCTATACTGTTTCCCATCCTTTATAATCCCAGTCATAGGTTATAATCCCAGTCATAGGTTATAGTTGTATATCCCAACCCACCGTAATATTTTTGGGAATATTAATGAGTAAACATATCAATGTTTAGGTAAACTAAACTGAGGTTTAGGTAATGATAGACAAATTATTTGTACATGTGAGAGTTATAAATCTTATCAATGATATCTAATATTTATCAAGGTGCCCCTGGGGAACAATAATATTAAAAAGAGGATATAGGGGGGATAAATGGTGATAGGTGGAGACTTGAAGTGGTGAACACACAATATATTATATAGATTATGTATTGTAGATTTGTACCTCTGAAGTCTATGTAATTTTATTAACCAATGCCACCCCGATAAAATCAATAATAATAAATACGTAAAGATATGAAATTTTTATGATTATTGTTCTCTTCTTTTATGCTCTGCCTCTGTCTAACCAGTTTTGCCCTTTGCTATAATTCCTACCTGAGAAATTCAGAGATATAATGAGATATAGATTTGATCATATTCAATCTTTAATATAAGACTACTGGATAATTCCTAAAAATTACAAACACTGAGAAAGGCTTCCCAAAAAAGGTTTGATATAAGTAGAAAATTAATTTTGCATATAAATGTATTCATAGTATATCAAAACCTAGAAAGCCCTACTCTTCCAAATATTTTTATCTCGATTGAGAAACCAATACACACACACACACTCACACACACACTCAAGCACATTTATTTACATGTTCCTTATATTGATGCAAAACATCCAAACATAAAGATTCATTCCAGCTCTGTGTCTAGCCATCTCTGTCACCTTGGGCAAATCATATCATCTTTCCAAGTATTAATTTCCTCATCTAGAGGGCATGCATGAGAGAGGGGGAGGGAGGGTTCAATGGGAAGATATATACACATGTAATACACTAATAAAAAAAGAAAAAAATTCCCTCATCTATAAAATTAAGAGATTGATCTACATTATTTCTGAAATATCTAATATCTCTCAAATAAAGAAAGTAACTTGTTTTCTGTGATTCAAGCTAATATTATTTCCAAGTGAAAACTTAATAGCTTCTTTTTTCCCCACTTCTAAACAAATAATCTTTGCTTTATCTATAAAATGAAAATAGTACTATATAAAATACATATATTTGAGATTATGTATTACTTAATAATCTAAAAGATTCTTATGTTTAATAAAATCCACAAGTGGTAGACACAAACAAACTATATATATATACACACACACACACACAAATACCTTCATCTAAGAGATTTATCCTCTGCAGGTTTCGCAGGTCATAAGATTAATGATTGAACAAAGTGGACACTCAAGATCAGTTCTTCCCATGGACATTTCAATTCTAGACAATCAGGCTTGAACTCTTAGGCTTCTATACTTATATCTATCTCTTCCACAAGAGAAGCTCCAGGGAGTGTAGCACTTGAGGCTGTCAGATTTGATTCTGGAAAAGAACACACAATAATCATTCACTATGAAGAATGCACTTGAAAAATGATGTCTCCACTGTTGCCCTCATTTAACTCTTTCTTTACATATAATTTTACATATGTATTTTATAACCACCCTATGAGTATCTCATTACATTTGTTGCTATATGTATAAGAATCCTATTTAAAGCCCAAGGAAGGGAGATCTCTGACACTTCCAACAATAAAACTATGTATGGAATTTAATTGCCCCTTTTTGCTTCATAAAAAGCCATTAGTGTTAAAATGCCAGAGAAGACATAGAGTTTCTCCCCTATCCCTTTTCTAGTCCCACTGTATATCTTTCACATGTGGAGAGTGAGAAATCTCTCCTTATCTTAATAAACCCACCTGTTCATTGTAGGATCTCAGCAGCATTAAAAACTATACCTTTTGTTGCCCAAATTATTTCTAGTACTTGAATTATCTCCATTGCAAACAATGTTCTATGTAAATTCCACAATACTTGGATAATTGTTTATACTTCTACAGGGAATACCTAGAAATATGCAATTCATTTCACTGTATAAACTTCGATATGTTTGCTCATTAAAAAGTCATATTGCCTTATCATTTACATATTGTTTACTATTGATGAAAGAGAAAAACGATGTATGATTGCTTGTAATCTTTTACAACAATGCAGAACATGAGTGTTATTAGATTGTGTGTTTATTGTGGGAATTAAGGATCAAATCCAGAAAAATATAGAAGTTGGAAAATCTGGTTCAATTTTGCAAATAATGTATTAATTGCCATTCACCAAGTCATTCAGTCCCTCATCAACAAAGGAAGGGAATTTGGGAATTCTAAATACCTTTCAGTTTAGAGAGATGTCAGAGAAATGGCAGTGTGAAAGATCCCATTGGTGAACAATTTGAAGAGCTATAATTCAACAAAGAATTCCCTTCTCAATGCACAATATATCAGAGAGATCCACACAATGAATCATCTAATGGTGGGCGAGAGAGAAAAGGGGAGATGAGAATGGAGAAGAGCTCCCAGAATGAGAAGGGAGAAGACTCCAAGGAGCCATGTATGCAACCCTGCAGCGCAGAGCTCACTGCAGAGCTCAGCCCAGGGGGAGCGGAATCAGACTGTGGCTAGCACTCCCTTCAGCTGGTAGGAGCGAAGAGACTTTGTGAACATTTCTGCAGGAATGGGCAGCACAAGTTGAGGCGGAGCCCAGTGACCTGGCTAGGGATGAAGCACAGTGGTGTAACCATGGTTGACGGGCAATCGACATTCCATACAAAGCCTCATCAGAGCCTAGCCGCCTTACTTTAACAAGGCACATTATCTAGTAAAGATAAAAACTGGTATTGCAGAAATACTTTTTTTCCCTGAGTGAAGGGTATATTCTGTGATTAATCTCAGAATGAGGTGGAGGCACAAGGGGGGCATTGCGGAGGCCCACTGGTTACCATTGCTGGGAGGACCAAGCAACAAAGAATGTGACTGGGATCCTCCCACAGCTCACCCCACCTCCACACATGGACAGTGCACTGCAGGTGGCATCTCGCTGAGAGTGACAGCACTGGGAATTCCAAATTTAGAGCCCTTTTGGCCATGCATTCCCTGCCAAGTTGGTCCACTGGAACTGGGGCAACTGAATCACACAGGAGGCACCCACCTTCCCAGGAAACACATGCCATTTTTCACCACCCAGTAGAGAGGTGAAAAACCAGAGAAGTGTGAGAGCTAAAAGAACTTGTGACTCAGCATCACCTGTGGAAAAACAATAGAAAAACTTGTTAATCGGCTAGAGAAGTGCCACTCATACATAGATGCCTAGACAAAGAAGGACTCCATCAAATACCATGAAAAACCAAGATAATAAGACAGCTCAGAAAGAAAATAAATGTTCAGAAAATAAACTTAAAATAATGGGAATAGGTGATTCAAGATTTCAGTTCTGAAAATATTCAATGAGATTCAAGAAAACACAGGCAGTTGAATGAACTCATAAAACAAATCAGTAAACAAAATGAGTGCTTTACCAAAGAGAATTAAACTTAAAATAACTAAATGGTAATTCTGGAGAGGAAAAACTCAATAAAAGAGATCAAGAAAAAACTAGTGAGCATAGGAAATAGAGCTCACTAGCTGGAGGAAAAAAGTCATATCAGTGATACAAATCTAGAAATGACATAGAGGGAAAAATAGAGAGGTTTGAGCATTAAAGAAAATGGAAGAACTTTATGAGAACTATCTGACTTTATCAGAAAGAATAATATTAGAATAATAGGCATACCAGAAGAACAAGAGAGGGAGAAGATAGCAAAGATCATACTCAAACATTGATGAGAACTTCCCAAATCTATGGGAAGAGCTAAATCCTCAAATCCAAAAAGCAAACAGAACACCTAATTATCTCTATCAAAAAGGCCTGCTCCAAAGAACAAAAGTGTCAAAAATTAATAACAAATAAAGGCAGTAACAAAAAAGATTAAAGTAACCTATAAAGGGAAGCCTATTAGGTTATTGTCAGATTTCTCAGACAAAACTCTACAAATTAAAAGAAAGTGGAACCAAATATTCCAACTATTGAAAGAGATAATTTACCAGCCAAGAACAATATGTCCAGCAAAGTTATCCTTTAAACATTAAGAAGAAATAAAGACTTTTCCAGACATATAGATGCTGAGAGAATGTATCGTTGGAAGACTTCCATTGCAGGAAATACTCAAGAGGTTATTCTAACTGAAACAAAAAACAAAAGTGGTCACAAAACTATGAGTAACATCACTAACAAACTTACAGCATAAGCAAAAATAATTTCTGACAACAAAACCATAAAAGAGAATGAGGTAAAAACTCTGATTTTGTAAAGGAGGATGGAGATCAGATGCATTCAAAAGAAGAAGCACTACTGTATGAAACTTTATTTTTCATAAACCTAATAATAACCACACCAAAGCAAATACCCAAAACTGAAGTACATACAGTAATTAAAAAAAAAGAGGAAATAGAAGAAAAAAGTATGAAATACCTAAAACCATTAACAACAGACAGAAACACAAAGAAAAACAACAATGGAAAAACAGAGGTACTAGAAAACAAAAGATAACATTGCTATAGGAAATCTTCAAACATCAATAATTACTCTAAGTGTGAATGGTCTGAATTCACCAATAAAGATGCAGAAAGTAGCAGACTGGATCAAAACATAACCCAACCATATATATTCAGGTAACATACCTAAATTCCAAAGACATGACAGATGCAAGTGAAAGGAGGGAAAATGATTCTCCAAGCAAATGTATTCACAGAAAAGTAGATGTAGCCATACTCATATCTGACAAAGTAGATTTCAAGATAACAAGATAACAAGAGACAAAGATGGACATTTTTTAATAAAGGGAGCAATATATCCAGAAGACATAATACTTCTCAATATATATGTACTCATTCAGGAAGCGCCAAAATATATAAAGCAACTACCAACAGAACTAAAACACAATCACAGTATGAGGTTCTCACTACTCAAGTGACAGCTCTAGATATAGCATCCAAACAGAAAAGCAATAAATAACATCACCTTTAAATGACACATTAGACCAAAAGAACATAATTGACATTTTCAGACTTGCATCCAAGAATATCAGATTATATTCTCCTCCAGTGCATGTGGAATATTCTCAAAGATAGAACATATGTTGGGTCACAAACTAGTTTCAACAAAATTTGACTTAAAATTTTTTTAAATTTATTTATTCATTTGTTGGTGGATAATTACAATGTTTCCATGTCTTAGCTATTGTAAATAATGCTGCAATTAATATGAGAAAATACAATTTATTACTGTGTAGAAACTAAGTTTAGAGAAATAACACTTCCTTAAGTAATTTACCAGTGAGGATATTTAGGGAAATGATAGATAAATATCACCTAGGTTAATCTCTATCTTTATGTGCATGGTAAAACTAGAATTAAGATTTCTTTTAACTTGACAGACATGTCTAGAAAATAAATTATATGGCATAATGGTAACTCGACCACTTCATATGCACTCACAAAGAACTAGATATTTAATTTGACTGAGAATTTTTAGGCAGGTGACCTCCACTCTTTAAATGAGGGTTAATGCCCCTTTAATTTCTAATCTTGGATTTTTAATATTATATGTCAAATACAAATAACTGTAGAACTCATTCGTTTAAGAAAAATACAAATGGATAGTCTTGCTTTATTTAATTAAAAGGAAGCCAACATGGTGTATAGATCAGCTTGAGATTTTCTGCAAGAACTTTAAGATTTTAAATTGCTTCTTGTAACTGAAAGTGCATGGATGGGTATAGAGCTTCCTCCAGTCAAATGTCTAAGTAGCATCTCCAGATGTTTCTCATGTCTATTCTTCATTTGCTTCCACCTCAGTATTCACCTGCAAATGCTATGGGTCTAGATGGAAAGTGCTGAAAATCTATATGCAAATCTCTAGACTATTAGCAGACATTATCTGGTCTGGGTAAATGTTACATAAATCTTAAATCAATGCACAATTGAAGGTTTTTTAAATCAATTTTTCTACTCTAGTCTCAAACTTGTTTTAATTTGTTATAAAAGTGATATTGGGACTTGGATACTAAAGTCTATTGACCAGCTACTATAGGTCTTTCACCTTTATGATTACATGTTAAACCTTTTGATTTTTATAAAAACTCTGTAATTACTTTTACTATATTATTATTATCCATTTAACACATGAAAAAAATGGGGTTACAGGTATGTCTCAAGAGTCACTAAGTAATTTGCTCAAAACTGCAGGTCTAGTAAACTATTAAGTCAAGATTCAAAGCTGGTTTGATATTACCACTTTTAATTTAAACTACTAAACATAGTTTCTTTTAAAATGTGTTTTTAGTGACTTTTTGGATAGAGAGGTAAGGAAAAGAAGAGAAAATAAAAATCTGCATGCTCCCTACTAGGAATTCTATCTCCCTACTGGGATAGAATCTCTTGACTGGGAATTGAACCATCAATCTCTTGGTGCATGGGAAGATGTTTAATCCACTGAACCACACTGGCCAGGCTAAACATAGTCTCTTTAGTGTGAAGGTGCAACCATTTTGGTCTTCAATTTTCTTATGCTGAAGATACTTCACACTTTGTAAAGAGATTTTGTGTTTTTAAGGCATTCTTATTCTTTACCTTCTCAAGAACTGACACATGTCTTCTGAGGTTATCAGAACAGATATTCAGATCTGCAGTTTTGGAAAATAATTAGGTCCTGGCGGGAATGACAGATCCAAGGTCTGGAGAGCCAGGGCTATCCTAGGTAAACTAATTCATTTACTATTTCTTAATTTATCATTATCATTATCCAGCCTTGGTGAGCCCTATTTTTCCTAATACACAGTATATTTTTCCTGAATTAAGTAAAATGAGATTAGAAATAATTCCCAGGGGCCATTCTGAGCAATTCATCTTAGCCTTTGGGGGCCTCTGGTTTGCTTAAGGCGATGACTGGGCGACAGATCTTTGCTATAGATAAATGCAATTCAGTACTGTAAAGAAAGAACTTTTAAGAATCCAGAAGAACAAATACTATCAATGGCAAATGTGGGCTCCAAGCTTGGATAAATTCTAACATTTACACCCTAAATGAGAAGTTATGCTCATGAAATCAAAGAGTTGACACAACAGCAAATCAGGATTTACAACAGCATAAATAAGAGGCAGGATGGTGTGCACTGAATATATTGAATGCATACTAACCCAAGGTAGGTCACGCAAAGTCATGCCATTGCAAATGTTTGTCAGAAATAGAATAAGTGGGCTTGAACCCCTCCAGGCAGGGTCTCCTATATAACCATATAACTCATAATCCTGTCAGAGTGAACGGGATCAGGACCTGAATGAGGAAATGCTGTTTCCTACAGTATCTGAATATTCCAAGAAAGTAAGTTGGCTGAGTGTGGATGGGAATGCCTAAGGCTAGCAATCAGGAAACCTGGCTTCCAATTTCTGCTTAGGACTGATTTATGATGACCTCTTATAGAAGCCATTTGACCTCCTTTGGATTATTTGACCACCTGGAAAACATATACCTGCCCTGATTACTTGGACAGTTTAATGTGAGGTCATAAAAGAAACCAGATGTGAAAGAAATTAAAAAGAAAAAAAATTCTTGAACTATGCATGAATGAAATTAAGTGATCTAAGAAATAAAATGAATTGCCAAGAGTATCCTATATGATAAAAGCCTAATGTGCTAAATGTCTAGTCATCCATTCAACCAATCAAAGCATAATATGCTAATGATATGCTAGGCCACTCAACCGCATGCTATGATGTGCACTGACCACCACGGGGCAGACACTCTGACCAGTAGGTTAGCTTGCTGCTGGGGTCTGGATGGTTGTGACTGAGCAAGATGTGTTGGACACGCCCTGGAGCCCTCTCGTGGTTCCTCCCTGGCTGGCCAAACTCCTGCATCCCTCCCTGGCCCCAATCATGAGCTGGTGGGGTCCTTTGGCCTGACCTGAGCCTTCTGGAAATTCAGGCTAAGGGACCCCTTCCCCCGAGTTGCATGAATTTGTGCACCAGCCTCTAGTAATATATGTATGGGAAGAAACATTCATTGACAGTATTTAATAAATATTGTGCCAGCAGGCACTGTGCTAGGCATTTCTCATAGTTGCCTGATAACATGTCATTATCATTATCCAGCCTTGGTGAGCACTGTGTCTCCCCTAATCCTGGAAGCAGGAGCCCTGAATCATTGCAGCTCGCTTTCTGACACACCAGCTCCTGTCATTGAAGGTCACCCGGTTACTGAGCCTTCCAAAGAGAGAATGAGTCACCTTAGTCTTTCTATTCTCCCTCCTTTCCATACTGGGCTCCAACCTAACCCTTTTCCCTATCATTGGACCCCTTTGCAATTTTCTGAGCATCTGGCAGGTTTCCACTCGTCTAATCTACCTGGCTGTAAATACCTTACAGAAAAACACAAAATGCACTTATAGGACTTTTATGGCTCCTCACCTACACCATCAATATTAAATGCCTTTTGACATTTCTCAGAAAACACTCCATCTCCCAGATTCAATTGACAGCACAAATGTACTCCTCACAAGATAGCACCAAATTCTCCATTTTGCAATTTTCAGTCAAGCTTGTGCATGCAGCTGCTTTGTACTAACAAAAGTGGAATGTTCTTAAGTCACATACACTGAGTGGCCATGTCTTAAAATGATTATTTCTAAGCTGTAAGAAATTGGTCAGTGGCGTCTGAACATCACAAACAGCTAAAACGCAGGATATCAAGTACAGTATAAGGAATATAGTCAATAATATTGCAATGACTATGTATGGTGCCAGGTGGGTACTAGATTTATCAGGGGAATTACTTTGTATGTTATGTAAATGTCTAAGCATGCTGCTATACATCTGAAATTAATATAATGTTGAATGTCAACTGTAATTTAAAAAATTTTAATTAAATTTAAAAATGAATAATTTTAGGCCAAAGTGGTAGTGCCTAAAATTCATGTTGAAGATGTTCTCCAGCCACACCACAGTAGAGGCAGGCAGCACAGACAGCGGATAAAATCACAGATTTGGAAATCAGACTGACTTCTGTCCTGCTAACTACATGATGTGTCACTTAGGAAGTAAATTTACTAAGCCCCAGTTTCCTCATAAAATTAAAATAGCAAGAAATACCAAAACCACCAAATAGAATTACATATGCAGTAAAGTGAGATAATGTATATAAATCATTTATCCTAGTACTTGGCATTTACTGGACACTCAACTAAAGATGCCAATAAGAAAAACTGTTAGGTCCATTATAAGATAGAAATAGTAAGGCTAAAATAGTTACCGAGCTCTCAGAAATATTATCTTATTTTTGGTTGAGCTATCTGACTTGGAGCAAAATATAGAAAGATTTCATCTCATTCCCAGCATCCTTGATCCATCTTCAATTTTTCCTCTCCATTCCCTAGGTGTTAAGATCAAGCCAGGACTAACTGCTATTCTCTAGGAATGGTGCTTTAGGCAGCTAGGACTGGTTGTGTAAGAGAGTTGTTTAGGTGTCATCGCTCCTACTGGAATGTAAGCTCTCAAAGGCAGGCCCTATGTCTTTCTGTTCCTTATCCCCATTCCCTATATTTGTATTCAACAGGAGAAGGCCATGGACTAATTGCTAGTGTCTGACTAGTGGTCAGATTATACCTCTTGGGAACTTCTTTTTTCTTTCTGGAAGTGCTGTTATTTATTTCACAAAGAAGTGACTATTGAGGCCGTTGGCATCATTCTATGTGCTTTGTTCACATGCTTTGCCTCATTTAATCTTCACAGTTGTCTATTAGGTAGACTCCTATTCTTCTGATAGTAGAGACAAGAAAAATGAGGCTGAGAGGGGTTAATGAAAACTACCAAAGTTCATACAGTGAGTGACTAAACCTGAATCTCAAACTAGCCTATTGACTATTAAAGCCCTCTGACAAACCTGGCTGGTGTAGACTGGTAGTTGGAGCATTGGCCCAAGAACCTAAGGGTTGTTGATGGATTTTGTTACAATAGTTCAAGCTTTTGTAGCTCCCTTATCCCAGATCAGACCAACTGACCCCCTTGCAAGTTGGAAGGTTCCAGACCTATTTACCTTTATCATTACAACTCAGATGGCTAGAGATTCACAGGTCAAACCTGACCTTTTAATTCTTTGAAATTTAATTATGTGACCTTTTAATTTTCAGCATTAAAATGTATAGCCTCCATGTCACCTTCCCTGTGTGACACTTGCTGACATGTGACAGGGATGGTCCCCATCTCACACACCCTCCCTGGCCAGAGGTTTCCAGTAGCGGAGACTCTATGCAAAAGATTGGTGCGCTACTTGCTTTTCTGTGGCTTAGCTAAAAGAAACTTTTGAAGTTTAAGACCAGCTTAAAAATGGGACAAACAAATCTTGACGGACAGGAGCATATGCCCTTAGGGAAGGTACAAGCCAGCTGTCTCTTAGAACACATGCAGGAGCCCCCATTTCCTACCAGAATCCCTCCCCATTTTGATATTCTACGAGAACTCGAGATGGGTCTGAGACTTAGGCACTTTGTCCTGCCACAGGCCAAGTTTGTCTGAATGCTGAGATGAAAACACATGAAGCAAGTTTTGCCAGAACCCAGAAATGAGAGTCTGTGGGGAGCCAAGAAAAGTTTGAGAATGGTGGAGTCACTTACTTTGTATTAATAGAAGTTACGAGGACCTTTTCTGGAACCTGTACTTGGAAGTTAACCATCCCTCCCTAACAAAAATAAATCCCGTCCTTTCTGTCCTTCTTCCTCCCAAGGCCCCAGTCAGTGCACTGCATCTTCTATCCTAAAATGAGCCAAGGTAATTGATTCTCTTAACATTGGGACTGACTTTCTCAGACGGATTCCTCCTAACCTCTTTGGCTATTTCTAATCCTATTAGCAAGCTCCCATCATAGCGCATTAATGCAGTTGTATCTGATTTCATTTTTTTTTTTTTGCCAATACCGTACAAAATGCAGCAGCTTAGTAATGACTTTTATGTCATGTGGTTTTAGCAAAATTGAATGCTAATGAGATGTGATTGGGTGGAAAATTATAGCAATAGGGTGCTTGCCATCTATAATTGCAGCACAGGCTTAGTTTGGAATGGAGGTACCGGGATTTCTTTTACTTAATAGTGATTTCCAAAGCACAGAAAGGTACTGTGTATTTACAATTATGCAGAAGATGATTTAGTGGCTTTCACCGGTGGACTGTCAAAGAGCCCTGCAAATCACAGAGACAGTCAAGGAAAGCAGCAGGAAGATTACAGTTGCATTGTCTCATCTGAAACCTCATTTATTATACTGCCCAGCACCACCACCAAAATAAGTAGAAAGGGATGCAGGATCATAGGAATGATAGTGGTCTTCTCTGAAATAAACTTATTAAGTGAGACAGATTCTTTATTAACTAGTCAGGAGCCAAATGATTAAGCGGCTTTCCTTGCCATTGAATCCCAAGCAGAAATCAATGTACATTATACCACTGCAGCCGCTGAGACTGCAAAAGACCCAAGGACAGTGTAGAGACTGTGATTTACTGACATATTTCATCACTGTAATGGCCAAGAGATAGAGTGCAGTTTGTTCATGGAGGGTAACTTAGATCATGTTTACTTTTATATGTGTTAGAAACGCTACTTGCATAGACACCCCCACTTGTAGTATTTCTGTTGCAAAATCATGTGTCCACTTGGAAAGCAGAGTCTCTACATTCAGAGCCATTTTTTAAGAATGAGAAACTACTTTATGGAAATGTAATATATTTTCATTAAACTGTAGATGGTGCTACCCAGTGAGTTTGGCATGGTTTATGACAAATACCATGACGGGGGTTGTTAAACACATTGCTGGGTATTCCTTGTGCCACCACGCACCACTAATGGGGCAGAGAATGATGTTATTGCATAACTCAAATTATTCTTACAAGCAAGCTTTCTCTCACACCAATAGCATTTGCAAAGTTATACATTATCTTTCCAATGTAAAATTTAGAGAAACATAAAATTTGAAATAGAGAAAAAAAAACTAAACTACATTGTTCAGCAACTGAAGGATTTCTCTCTCCTTGATTATCAGTAAAAAATGACATTATTTAATTACTTGTGAAATGTCTTCTGCTAAAAAGAATTTAGAGTTGCCTACCTAAAAAGCCTTGTATAACCCAAGCTCCAGTTATCTGTTGCTATATATCCAACTGCCTCAAGTCTTAGGAGCACAAAATGACAACCATTTTATTCTACACGCAATTGTATATGTCAGGATTGTGGGAATTAACGGTGAGATGGTTTGGTTTGTCTTTGTTCCATAATAACAGGGATCTCAACCAGCACAATATGAACACGCTAAATTGCTGAGGCCATGTCTAGAGTCTCAAGTAGTTTGGGGCTTCCTTGGATCTTCTCCATACCAGCTGCTAACGGAATGGCCAGGTGGTTTCTTCATGCACATCACTGGCACTTCGGGGATGACTAACAGATGAGGGGAGCTGGACATCTCTCTCTTCCTGGCTTCTTCCCAGGCAGTCTCCTCACAGCAAATCAGTCTTTGGGTAGATGAACTGCTTACATGTCACCTAGCTGTCCATAAGGCCTGGGCTAAAATGGAAACTTCAGAATGACCTGATTTCAGAATATGATTTCCATCGCATTCCAGGGGTCCAACAACTCAGTAAAGCCAGCCTTCACTCAAAAAGAGACAAATCAGACAATAATTTTTTAAAGAATATATTGATTAATTTTTTTAAGAAATGGAGAGAGAAACATTGATTTTTTTTTATTCCATGTATTTATGCAACCTTGGCTTATCGCAGGGGTGGGGAATCGTTTTTTCTGCGGAGGGCTATTTGGATATGTGCATCATTCACAAGTCATACAAAATTATCAGCTTAAAAACTGGCCTGCTGTATTTGGTCAAACATTGAATTAACTCACTCCTAATACCTCGGCAGGACTAAAACAAATGATTTTTTGGGTCTTATATGGCCTGAGGGCTGATCTGCCCTACTCCTCTAACCAACTGAGCTACCTGGCCAGGGCTAGCCAATACTCCTGAGTAGCCCAGAATATATAACCCCCTTAATGTATATCATAAATATGTAGTAATTTGAATGGTGATAATTTTAAAATGAGAAAAGCTGAACAATTGAAGGAACAAGTGGTTTTACCAGAAAACTTGGCTTATAATGCCACCTGCTATGAGCATAGAATTTAACTCAGAGCTTTCTAGTGATCAAGGCCAAACAGAAAGAATGAACCAGCAACTGTATATTCATTAACTATTTCAAAAAAAATAATGCTAAATTATTTTTCAATTATTTTCCAAAGACTAAAATGATAATCAACAAAGATAGAATATGAAATGTATCTTTTATACAGTTTCTTTCTACCTAATCCTCCTTTTTGCATTAATAACCCAATTCACCTCTGTGGTAGTGGTAATTCTGGATGGGAAATTAACTACTTAGAATGAGACCTGAGGTTAAAGATAAAACTAGAAAGAAGAGAAATAAGGTTGAGCTGTGACAACAACAAAAAAAAAGGTAAAAATAAGGAAGAAAGTGAGAGGAGAGATATATAAATTAGATCTAAAAAACCATGGCTTGCTCTGCCTTATAAAAAGATTTACAGGTTACAAACACAAATGCCTATAAAGTCTGGCATGTATCTTTAAATATCTAAAATATATGAAGTGTAAGAAAACTGGAAGAAGTAACGCCTCTGTCAAATGGAAAGTGCATGCCCTCTCTAAAAGCATCAAATTATTTTTATTAAGTTGATTATATGTACTGTACTGCCAAACATAGCTGTAGCTGTGACTATAAGGCTTTAACTCTAGACTGAGTCCATGGAGAAATTCTGAGCTCTCAGGCTGAAAATCAGACTGCTGGATTTCCTAGGTGCTTTCCTGCAGAGACACCCTCCTGGGGGATGTTGAGGGAGTTATCTCAAGTATTCTCAAAACTTGTGGGGATCCCTCAGTCCCCAGTTTCCTAACACCTAGGACCTATCACCTCCTGAAATAGTTTACTGGGGAAGATAAGAGAGGATTAATTTTTATTGCTCAAAAGGGAAAAAAATAATGACCTAAGCCAAGGTAGTGCTCAAGTCCAGTCTTAGAATTGAGAAATGGATCAGTGTATTCTGTAAGGCAAGCTGCTTTATGCCATTTACCTCTGATAGTTCTTTTTAGACATCTAATGTGATAAGAGGGAAAAAAAAGGACTCTCGTGGGTTCTTTACTATAGCTTGGCAAAATGAGTGCTCCTCAAAATAAGACCAAAAGTTCTCCTGAAAAGAAAAAAATAAACAAATGGGATTACATCAAACTAAAAAGTTTTTGCATAGCAAAGGAAACTATCAACCCACTAAAAGGAAGAACATATTCACCAATGATACAGTTGATAAAAAATTAATATCTAAAAATTTATCTTAAAAAACTGCCCAGGGAGCGTGGCTCAGTGGTTGAGTGTTACCTATGAACCAGGAGGTCACAGTTCGATTCCCGGTCAGAGCATATGCCCAGATTGGGGATCCATCCCCAGTGTGGAATGTGCAGGAGGCAGTCAATTGATCAATGGTTCCCTCTCATCATAGATGTTTCTATCTCTCTCTCTCCCTCTCCCTGCCTCTCTGAAATAAATTTTTAAAAATTTTAAAAGTAAATAAAAGTTATAAAGAACTTACAAACTCAACACAACAAATAATTCAATTTAAAAATGGTCAAAGAATTTAAATAGACACTTTTTGCAAAGAGGATATACAAATGGTCAATAGACATATGAAAAGATGCTTACTAGTGGTCATCATAACCTTAAGAGAAATTGTTTCATGTGACAAAGATTTTTAAATGAAACTCTGTAGCCTGAAAATTATTTTGGAAGGAATTAAAGAGAAGTTTCCTTCAAATGTCATAAGAATTGTAATTGAAAGTCAATATATTTGGCCTCTTGAACTAAAGTAAGTAATTTGTGTTTTTCCTCCCTGACAAAGTTTATATAAAGTTACAAAAATAAATTGACAGCCAGTTTGAAATTGAATTGCCATGGCCTGGAGCAAAGAATGTCCTTACATTATATTATTCTACAATGTCATTATAATTTTTGAGGTTTCACAACAGCATATTGTACAATTATCCCAAACAAACTTACAAACTAATTATTTGAATGTTTGCAGTTTTAAAAAGGACATGAAAGGATTTAATCCTTTTCAGAAGGAATTAAGGCACTGGGAAGGCACTTGAGCATTCTATACTGGCCCCTCTTACCCATTTGCCAAGAGGGACCCTCTTCTCACAATCCAATTGCCTCAGCTGTTGCCTGAGCTTTCTATTCATGCTCAGGTTGAAGCCTCGTGGTGGCTGGTACCATGAATCTGTCTCTCACCCAATGGTGTGAGCTGGGCCCTTCCTGGAGAAGGAACCTGAGTTCCCCAAGGTATGTGATCAGTGCTGGGGCCTCACCAGGCGAGGGGATCCCAAAGTAGGTGCTAGGTGTGGAGGCCATGGAGGCATAGGATACCAAGAAGACAGAACTAAACCTCACATCACCCCCTGCTTGGCCCTGGAGGATGACTGGTTAGCCAGAGATGGGTAAGATTTTTCAGGAAAGAAACAAACTAAGACAAGCACAGTTACAGAGGGGGCATCAGGAGAGAACTTGGGGGTCAACAGAGGTGGGGCACAGACCCTCACCCACCCCAAACTTTGAGGGGCCTGAACCCTCACCCTTTCTGAGGGAGGTTTCCTGCCCCCATGGCTGCTTTGTTTCCCATACCCAGCCCAAATCGGGACCCAGGTAACAGACAGAGACTTGGCCAACAGCAGCTGCCCTGTATCTAAATCCAGTCTAGCACTAGAAATGCTCAGAGCCTGCTCAAGAATGCAAATAATCCTTTCCACTAATATTTACAGGATAAACTAAGATTGTTGGTAGAGTATTAAATTTGACAGTAAAACAGTACTCAAGTTTCAGATTAATTTAAATTGGCTAATTGAAATAAGTGAATACTCAAGAAAATTTAATTGTACTGGACAAAAAGTTGTTCCTAAAGTATTACTAAGCTTTCTATTGGTAATTCATCTCATGGTAAAATTGTTTAAC
Organism: Lasiurus borealis; assembly: GCA_004026805.1. NCBI lineage: Eukaryota > Metazoa > Chordata > Mammalia > Chiroptera > Vespertilionidae > Lasiurus > Lasiurus borealis. The sequence goes on from PVJN01020007.1 coordinate 26,530, forward strand.
ATGCAATGAACCTAAACCAGTCATATTTTTGTGCAAAAAAATAAAATTTAAAGTTATCAAGACTGAATTAAAAATTTTGCAAAAGCCTCCATTAATCAAAAAAGCAGGGATAGTAGGATACTATCATGTAAGGAAAAACATCCTGTAAGTAAATTACATCTAGAAAATTTTCACTCTAGAAAATTAATTTTCATTTGTAATGCTGACAGCAAAACACCCATGAAAAACACACATGGTGTCAAAATAAGCCAAAGGAAAATTGTTTGAGCAAAAATAAAAAGGATTCCAGGTCAATTTTATAGAAACGATTCCTTTGGTAACTTTTGGTAAAGAATATGTTTATGTACTTTCAGAAAACAACTCCAAGACCATGTGGACTCCTGCTACAGAGAGGAATTGACAGGTTTGCTCCAACCACAAAGACAAGAGGACAAACAGTCCAGAGATGGAAGACTCTGATGATGTCTTGCCAGGGAGGAGGTCAATGGGAGGGGGGGAAAGGAGACATATGTACTACTATTTGTAATAAAACAATAAAAAAGAAAAGAAAAGATGCTCAATGTCACTAATCTTCAGAGAAATGCTAATTAAAACCACAATGAGATATCACCTCACAAGTGTCAGCATGGCTATCATCAATAAATCAACAAATACCAAGTGTTTTTGTTGTGCACTGTTAGTGGAAATATAGACTGATGCAACCATGATGAAAGCAATATGGAGTCGACTCAAAAAATTAAAAATGGGACTACCTTATGACACAGTGATTCCATTTCTGGGACTATATAAAAAAAAACAACCATGAAATACTAGTTTGAAAGAATATGTGCACCCTTATGTTTATTACAGAATTATTTACAATAGTCAAGATTTGAAAACAGCCTAAGTGCCTTTAAGTAGATGAGTGGATAAAGAAGGTGTGGTGCATTTATACAATGGAATATTAAGCAGCCATGAAAAAGGAAAAGCATGGATAGACCTGGAGATGTTATGGTAAGTGAAATAAAGCCAGTTAGAGAAAGACAAATATCACGTGATTTTACTTATATGTGAAATCTAATGAATAAAATAAATACACAATATATATATATAGAAACAGACTCACAGGTACAGAAAACAAACTGACAGTTGTCAGAGGAGAGGGAGGTTGAAAAGGGTGAAGGGATTAAGCAAAGAAGAAGAAAAAAAGAAACTCAATAGACATAGTAGACAACAATATGGCTATTACTAGAGAAGTGTAGGGAGGGAGGAGAGAATACATAAAGGGAAGATAAATGATAGAAGGAGATTTGACTTGGGGAGGTGAACACACAATACAATATACAGATAATGTATTATAGAATTGTATATCTGAAACTTATATAATTGTGTTAACCAACTAGAGGCCCAGTGCACAAATTTGTGCACCAGTAGGGTCCCTCAAGCTGGCCTGTGGGATTGGGCCAAAACCAGCTCTCCAACATCCCCCAAGGAGTCCAGGGTTGCACTTGGGTGAAGGACAGGCTGAGGGACTCACTGGTGTATGACTGGGACTGGGAAGAGACACAGGTATTTGTCCAGCCAGGGAGGAACTGCAGCAGGGTTCCAGAGTATGTCTAGCCCATTTTTCTCAGTCTGATCAGCAGGACCCCAGCAGCAAGCTAATCTACCAGTCAGAGCATCTGGTGGTCAATGCATGTTATAGCGAGTGGTTGAGCAGCCTTAACATATCTTTAGTCATATTACGCTTTGATTGGTTGAACAGCTCACTGGTCAACTGGACACTTAGCATATTAAGCTTTTATTATATAGGATGTCACCCCAGTAAATTCAATATATTCTTTTAAAAATTCAATTTGATTTCTAAGCTGCCATTAAAACCAGTAAATGCTCAGATAATTAACACTCTTTCTTTTTAATCAAAAATATTTTCCTAAAAAGTAGAATTCTTAATAAATAAAACACACTGCTTTTTTATAGTTGTAGCTTCTCCATTTTCTTAAATAATGTGGTAGAAGCAGATAGTGTTTTCAATTATCTGAACTCCCCTTAGATAAATAAATATTCTTATTTTTAGCTGAGCATATGGCTACCCAACTTCTTTTGCTAGTTTCTTCAAATGTAATCACCCCAGGAGGGAGTCAAGTCTGGGTACTTCTTATATCTCTGTCCCCATGGCTCTCCTTCAATATGGGATGTTACCGCACAGTGTACTCGTTCCATTAAATGTGTTATACTCACTAATGTCTTATTTTATGTCTCTAATTGATTATTTTAAGCTGATGAATAATAACAGACAATGATACAAGAACATTACATTTTCCAGAAAAGAGAGCTGCAGTTCAGTGAGTTCCTTTGATCCTATATGCATAGGTAACTAATGGTACATTTTTCAGAAACCACTCAGGCCAAATGCATGTGAGAAAGAGTTCACACACAGCTAGTGGATTATTTTGAGAAACCTAACTCAAATGTCACTAGGTGTTAGTCTTCACAGATGTACAAAGAGCTCAGTTACTAGTAAGTTTCACAGATTGTGTAGATTCTCAATAATTTGGGGCCCTAATGTTTTTTTGATGGCCAATTTGTTCTGACTCATTGATTGGAGAAAATTAGGTGAGATATAAGAAATAGGAATCGTTATTCCCTTTAGATTGGGGTTAATGCTCATGAATAATGAGGTGAACTTTCTAGTAAAATGGCCCTGATCTTTTCCCTTCATCTGTTTGCCTGTACTCTGTGGAAGAAAAAAATTATCTACCTATATTCTGTGGAAGAAAAAAATTAGTTCCTCCCTATTAACACATTCTGTTATTCAGCCTTAATTGCAGACAGAGACTTTTGTAAAATAATGTAACAGAACCAAAGATATTATGAAAAAAATGAGTTTTATGAGAAAGGGAAGAATTCATTTTATTTTTGAACAATGAAAATGTATTACAGAGAAGCCAAGATGGCAGCATAGGTAAACACCTGTACTGCTATCTCGCATAATGATTTCAAAACTATAACTAAAAGACAGGACAGACATCATCCAGAAACACAGGAAGGCTGGCTGAGTGGAATTCTACAACTAGTAGGAAAGAGAGAAGCACACGGAGACTCAGGAGGAACTGCACGAGGCAGAGGTACTGAAACGAGTACATGGAAAGGACTGGCAACTGAGTGCATGGCTGACTTTCTCAAGCAGGAGGGAGACAAAAGCTCCCAACTGTACTGAAATCCAGATCCAGGTGAGACTCTGGGGACCTCAGACTCATATGGGGTGAAACTGGATGGTCAGGAAAGAGAAAAGCACACTGAGACTCAAAGGAACTGTAGAAGGCAGAGGTACTGAGACATGTGTGTGGAGAGGACTGGCAACTGATTGCGCAGCTGGCTTTCTCAAGTGGGAGGGAGACAAAAGCTCCCAACTGCACTGAACTCGTTTCGGGTGAGACTCTAGGGACCCAGACTCATTCTGGAAGAAACTGGACTGTCCGATAGTGGGCAAAACTTGAGGGCAGCTTTTTCTCAGCGGTGCTTGCAGCGATTGCCATGGGACACTGAGACATGGGGGCCTATTGAGTCAGGGATGATGGAAATCAATGCTGTCTGCTCTGCCCTGAGACTCTCCCCCATCCAAGTTGAGTAGAGAGGCTTTTTCAAGTCTTGTCTCATAAGGGTGTCTCCAGCACAGAAGTTCTCCCAGTATAAACACAGATGATCCTTGTAGCCAATTGGCCTGGAGGTCAATTCCTCCCAGTGATACCAACAACAATCAAGACTTAATTACATGACTATGCATACAGCCCACCAAGAGTGTCCACCTCAGGTAACTGGGGAGGCTGGACCACTAGGCCCTGTAGGACACCTAGCACACAGAGCCACTCTATCAACTCAGGGAAGCAGCCAAAATGTGGAAGTAAAGAAACAGATCACAAATGAAGAAAGTGGAAGAAAGCAAATGACTGGATATAGAGTTCAAAACCACGGTTGTGAGGTTTTTCAAGAATTTTCTAGAAAAGGCCAATAAATTTAGCAACCCTTGAGGATATGAAAAAGGAACAACTAGAAATTAAGCATACACTGACTGAAATAAAAAATATTATACAGAGATCTAACAGCCAGACTAGAGGATTACAATAATCAAGTCAAAGATTTGAAATACAAAGAAGCAAGAAACTCTCAATGGGAAAAGAAAAAAGAATCCAAAATTATGAAGATACTGTAAGGAGCCTCTGGGACAACTTCAAGCACACCAATGTCAGAATTATGGAGGTACCAGAAGAAGAGAGAGAGCAAGATAGTGGGAACATATTTGAAGAAATAATGACTGAAAATTTCCCCCACCTGATGAAAGAGGTGGACTCTCAAGTCCAGGAAGTGCTGAGAGCTCCAGACAGGAGGAGTCCAGGGAGGACCATATACTAGGACATATCATGGTTGGAGTGCCAAGAGCAGGGGACAAAGAGAGAATGTTAAAAGCAGCAGGAGGAGGATAGTTGGTTGCCTATAGGGGAGCACCCATACGACTATCAGCTGATTTCTCAATGGAAACTATGCAGGCCAGATGGGAGTGGCAAGAAATATTTAGAATAATGAATACAACCAGGATTGATCTACCCAGAAAAGTTATCATTCAGAGTTGAGGGTCAGATGGAGAGCTTCACAGATAGGAGGAGGCTAAAGGAGTTCATCACCACCAAACCAGTATTATATGAAATGCTGAAAGGTGTTCTTCAAGAAGAGGAAGAAGAAGAAAAAGGTCGAGATAAAGATTGTGAACAACAGATGCCTGTCGACAAGTGAATCTAAAAATCAAGTGCATAAGGGAATCTGATGAACAGAATAAACTGGTGAATATTGTGGAATCAGGGGCATAGAAAGGGAGTGGACTGACAGTTCTCAGGGAGAAGGGGACGTGGGGGGTGCAGGAAGAGAATGAACAAGAAGCATATACCTATGGATGAGGACAGTGGAGGGAGGAAGGGAAGGGGCAGAAGGTAGGGTGGGAATCAGGTGGAGGGAAGCTATGGAGGAGAAAAATGGAACAACTGTGATGATCTGAACAATAAAGATTTATTAAATTAAAAATATATATATATATAGAAGTTCCTAAAAATGAAAATATATTACAAATGGGGGGATTCCAAACCTTTATAAGAATCAACTAACTTTGGTCAGAGATGGATTTATTAAAGGTAGAGAACAGGAGAAACAGATTCTCTCTAGGTGGGCACGTTCAGTGTGGAATTACACTAAATTTTCTGATCAACCCTTAAATTGACATTCACAGTAATGGAGTTTATCATCATTCATTCCCTGCCACAAGGAGACTGGTATTAAAAGGATCTGTCTTTCATTGTTAAGTACTATACAATTTTCCCCCTAAAGATCCTGCTGGTTCTATTGATACTAGTTTTCTTCTAGTGGAAAATTTCTTTCCCCTGTAATTTATTTTAAAATTACCCCAGCATGTGCCCCCAAAAGGCAACATTTATGAATGACAAGACAGAGAGGCTGCACAAAATTAAAGATGCTTTTTAATGAAGGTCCCAGGTGCAAATAAAAGCAGGGGACTGGGAGCAATCGTGTGCCTCAGAGAAACATGGGATTATATATGGTCACTTAAAATGGAAGCTCAATGAGGTCTCACAGGAATGGCCAAAGCCTTCCAGTCCCTATGGGTGAGAGAGACAAGCCAAAGCATACTTTAAAACAGCATTGACAGAGAGACAGAAGGCTGCTAGGGTTTCAGGTTGCCTCTTAAGAAAGGCAATATAAGCCTAATCAATGGACACAGACAACAGGAGGATAATGACATGGGGAGGGGGTGTAATAAGGACACATATGTAATACCTTAATCAATAAAGAAACTTAAAAAAAGAAAAGCAATGAAACTGCAGCCTTTGGTAAGGTTTCCTAAAGCTGTTTCACTTCTAATTTTCACTCAGGATGTTTCCCTGAACCAGACAACTTGCTAAAGGGACAGAATTCCAGTAGACTGCATTTTCTTATACCTAGATTTGGGAGGATTAAAACTCCAAAAACCAGAGTGGTGACCACTAAAAGAGGAATGAGAACATATACAAGCAGGGTCCCTGGGGCTTATGAGGAAGAGGGAGTTGGGCTGGATAACAGTCCAAGAAGTTGGGTATTCACAAGGTCCTTGTGGTTTTCCTGACTTCATAACTCCCTGATGTCACTGCAAGCATCATGTCAATCTTAATAAAAACTATTAGTACCATTAAGAAAATAAAAGCATCATAGAATTAATATTTTACATGATAATTGAAATATTATTATACCCTTAAGCCCAATGTCTCAGAGCATTGGTTTCATAAAAAAGTGAATGGGGGCCAAAACCGGTTTGGCTCAGTAGATAGAGTGTTGACCTGTGGACTGAAAGGTCCCAAATTCGATTCTGGTCAAAGGCATGTATCTTGGTTTGGACACATCCCCAGTAGGGGGCTTGCAGGAGGCGGCTGATTGATGTCTCTAACCCTATCCCTTCCTCTCTGTAAAAAGTCAATAAAATATTTTTTTAAAAAATTGAATGGGGTATTATTTCTATCTATCACTTTTTAAATGTCTATTTCGCAAAGTAAGAATGAAGCATAAATTTGGAAGGGAAAATTGCTTCCTTTAATGGCTTTAATTTCTGACTCTGCATATAAACAAAGATTTAAAATTTAAGGGGCCAAATATATAATGATTTAAAAATGTTAAGAGCTTTATTGAGTGGAAGACATTGATTAGTGCTGCAATTTCTTCTTTGTACATAAACCAGAAATGACAGGACTCTGAACACCATTTCAGATGAATATACTCCAAATACCAAAGAATAGTCACTGATTATGTAAGTGTACTTTTTAGGAGAAGAAACACACAATTCTGGATTTATTAATCCTAGGATAAGAGTAAAAAGAGCCATTATGAGAAGAGAGGGAGAAAGCACTAGCAAAATAGAAGGAGGGAGGAAGAAAGAGAAAAAATTGTTTGGCTCTATCCACTGAGCCAAACCGGTTTTGGCCCCCATTCACTTTTTTTATGAAACTCAACCATAGAATTACTAGGTATCAGATGAACCGATATTGTGACTAGATTTATTACAAGACAAAAAGAAAATTGCTCTACAATAAATCTTGTGGCATTAGTTTGTTGTTGTTGTTGTTTTACTTGGCATTCTTTTAATTTACTGGTAATTATATACTATGTTAAAATCATTCTGGAGGACATTTTACAATATCTAACAAAAAACCTTACAATCCAACTAATTTAATTCATCTTAGGACTTTTTTTCCTAAGGAAATATGCATACCACATAAGCAAATAAAACGAAAAAGTGGAAATGATCTAAAGTTCTGATCATAGAAAATTGGTTAAGTAAACTATAATGTATCTACAGAATTGAATGAATACACTTTAGTCACTTAATGTAAGCTATAGAAGATTATATAATCACATGGGAATAGCCAAAATAAACTGAATAAATGGTATAACTATGCCACAGAACTAGAGTTCCATGAAAAGCATACAGCGTCTTGAAATTGTAGAGTAATGCACTGGAAGGAAGAAATACAACTATGCTGAAGGAAGCCTGATATTATTGATTTGTGCTACATTGATTTCTAGCAGGTCACTTGCTTAAAAGGAGACTGGGGGAATAAAAATGTGTTAGATTTTGATTTGTTAATTTATTATTCAATTACTTATGCATCTCTTAATTTGGCCATTATTTCTTAAATGCTTACCAGATGCTTAACACTGGGCTAGGTACTGAAGTATGACTTCAGAGATGAGACTGGACAAGCATGTTGAAAATACCTCAAGAAGAGCCTCTACATGGGTGTACCTTATACAAGATTCTCTGTTACCCTCTAGGCATGGAAAGTCACTGGTGAATTTTGAGCAGGAAAATTATAATGTTAGATTTAAACATCAGCAGGGGGAGGTGGACCACAGGAGGACAGTGCTGAAGTTGTAGGGTGGTGATTAGTCTTTTAGAATAGTCTAGTGAGAGCCAAGGAGAATCTGAACCATGACAGTTGCCCTAAAAATGGAGACAAGGGGAATTAAAATTGAACATGAAGGCTGAGTTTGCAAAGAAGGAGAAGAAAAGAGAAGAAGGAGGAGAAGGAGGAGGAGTAGGAGGAGGAGGAGGTTTGGATAGCACTCTATGGCTTTTATACATTTTCAGTGACATATGAATATACTCATATTCCCTAATGACAAAACTTATATATATTTAATTAGCTGTCATAGAGCAGTATCAATACTGAGGAGCTGATTCTAATCCTCTGCCATGAACCCTTTTTGGTGTTCACTATACTGCCTATGGTTTCCCTTAATAAGGTGAGACATTTCAACTTTGAAAGATATTAAAGTTTGAAATTTTGATATCTTTCAAATTTCAAATGTCTCACCCAGTAAATTTAATTTTTAAAAGGCAACATCATAAATAATCCTGGTCTTACACAAAATATAAAAATAGTTTGAAATTCTAGCATTTCTGAAGGAACTGTAAAAGTTGATAATAAAAATAAAAATTTTGAAGCACTAACAATGTGCCTAGCTCTGAGCTAAGAATTTTTTAAATATATTTTATTGATTTTTACAGAGAGGAAGGGAGAGGGATAGAGTTAGAAACATCTATGAGAAACACTGATCAGCTACCTGCTGCACACCGCCCACTGGAGATTTGCCCACAACCAAAATACATGTCCTTGACCAGAATCAAATCTGGGACCTCTCAGTCCACAGGCCAATGCTCTATCCACTTAGCTAAATCGGGCATGGGCTAAGAATTTTATAAATACTACATAATTTGCTTATCTCAGCAACACTAGTAAGTAGGCATCTTAACTGTGATAAAATGAAGCTCTGAGAGATTGTCTCTTGCCCAAAATTATACAGTTATCAAGTGTATAACCAGGATTCAAACCAAGGTTATCAATCTTTTTACTGTATGCTCTGAACCATGTCAATTACTTTTTGAAAATTCAGACTTCTTGGAAACATCGCTCTGAAAACATTGCAGATAAACTTTGGAGATCTGAATGGAAGTATGGTCTGATAGAAAGATCATTGAACTGAGGGATTAGAATCTAAACTCCTAGTTTAGGCCACAGACTTGATGTATGATCTTAACCAAGTTACTTAACATCTCTAGGTTTGATTTTCTTCATTTGAAAAATAAGCAAATTGAACTAGAAGTCACTTCCAAGATGTTATTTATATTTGTCCCATCAGAAATTTCAAATTTCTTTATGTGGAATAAGATTTAATAGCTTTAAAAAAAACTCTATGTACAAATGGAATTTGCTGATATCAGACATGGAAATGGTATATTCTTTGGGCACAGGAAGTAAAAGTATCTTTGTAAATTGATCAACTCACATTTCATACTTAGATGTACTCTCAGCCTTCTCAGAATCCCTTGTTTGGTTTTTTATTGTGTCATCTTAAAGTGAGAGTTTAGGTTAAAATAAAGTAGGTGGGCTCTGATATATCTTTCCATGGTCAGAGCTAAACATGGTTTCACCCTTATCCAAATGATTTAAAGTGATCTGGTATACTAGGTATGACCTGACTTCATTAACTATTTCTAATTAATATATATACATGTGTGTATGTGTGTGGTGTGTGTGTGTGTGTATGTGTGTGTGTATATATATATATATATATATATATATATATATATATATATATATATATATATATATAGAGAGAGAGAGAGAGAGAGAGAGAGAGAGAGAGAGAGTGAGTGGGACACCAAATATTGTTCTCACTAGGTGGATGTAAACGGGAGGCCAGAAGGCTGGCAAACCTTAATTGCTCTGAAAGGTCAGAGCTGATTACTCATTGTTTAGTTGAAACTATCTGTTTGTATCATGTTAATTTCTGTTATTTCCTGCCTAAAGGCTAGGGGTGTGTCCCAAAGCCTTAATAAAAGGGAGAAAAATGCCAGAGCAAATGGCAGTCCTTCCCACTAGAGGAAGGCTCCCGCCTGGCCCCCCAATATCGCCAAATTAATATTTTCTAGTCTCTCATTTCGTTTG
>PVJN01020008.1:0-36473 GCA_004026805.1 Lasiurus borealis
CTTATGATCGTTTCTCTGAACTCTTTCTCTGGCAGGCTTATTTCTGCTTCTATTTCGTTTACTTCCTTTTCTGGTGAAACCTGCCTTTCTGTCTTATGTGGGCTGTTTCTTTTTCTGACCATGGTCTTTCTTCTTCGGATGTCTGGTTATGTAGTTTTCTCTCCTTTCCATGTGCTCTGTGGATCTCTGAGTCTGCCGTGTGTCTGTGCCGATTGGAGAGCTGGTCACAACTTTTGCAGTGTTAGTCTGAGAATTTCCGTATAACCCATTACAACAATTATCTCTAAATCATATTACTCATTATTCCAATTGTGTCCTAATAATTATACTACATTTACCTAATTTGCAATTTTAACTGCCAATAGAAATTATATGTTAAAAACTCTAACTTGGTCTATTGTTTATTTAATGAAAAGAGTGTAAAACTATTTTCCAGTTTTTTTTTCTTTGTCTAAATTTTACTTCCAGAAATTTTGAGAATCAGAAACATAAGTATGAAATATTTAAAAAGTTGTAGAGGTAGAAATGTATTATAAGTGCCTTGTCTTTGTAGTGGCTATTACCATAAACAAAACATAAGACACGACCCTTTCAGACACTTTAAAAAAATTACAAGGAAATGTCTTGGGGTTTACTATTTTGTATCAAAATCATCTGCAAACATATGTAAATTTAGAAGACTTAAAAATTTAAGTTCATATGAGAATCATACAATAAATTGATAAATGATCACATTTAATACCCATTAATGCACAATGGAGTTTGCATCCCAGGAAGCTCTGCACAATTAAAATACATATATATATATATATATGAAACATCTTGAACTACTGTATAATGAACAGAACATTTTAAGGCATATCAAAATAAAGTCATTGATTTTTCCATGTTATCACCTTATGTCTGATCACATTGAAAAACAGGGCTAGAAATCTCAAGAGCTGTTTGCTGACTGCTTATCAATTAGATTAAAGTCCTTCTGAATGGCCAGGTCCCTAATTATATAGCAATGGAGTGATCAGAGGCAAAGTCTTTGCCAATGCAATTAATGTTTTTTTTATGGGAGATTAACTGGCTTTGAATCACCTGCATAACTTGCTTACAAAGGTAATCTCCCTAGAGACAGCAGTGTTGTTTGCAGTGTGGTACTATGTAAAGCACAGCTCTCAAGTAGACAGGTCAATTTAGGTCCAAATTGGTATTCCAGTGAATTTAACTTTGTATATGGCTGTTATAAAATCAAATACTAAGTCTCATTATAATTATGTAAATCATAGAAAGAAAAATATTCAACATAATACACAATATTATGAATCTAAAATGTGGTCGCATGATCTCTTAAGTTTCTTACTTACATGCTATAATGAAAATATTAAGTTCCCAGTGGACGGATTTCTCTTTTAAGCATATTCAGTCATTGAATATGGCTGTAAAATTGGCAATGTCAGTGTTGTGACAACAATACTAGAATAACCTTCACAATTTTAAAATAAACATCACTCGTCATTATAAGGTATTGTTATGGAAATAATTACATAGTTAGAGTCCTTTAAGTCCTATAAGACCAAGGATATGCAATAAAAATACATTAGAGCTGACCACTACTTTAAACCTTGTTTTACTTCAGCTGACCCAGAAGGAACTGTCACCCTGCAGTATCTAGTAACTTGGGAAGTCAGATGGTATGCCCTCATATGTCTCCTCTTACTTAACTGGGCATATATAAAAGAACATGTGTTATGAGAGCTATTTAGTGTGAAATTATGAGCCTTTCCAGAATAGACTGAAAAAATAATTATCAGTCTGTCTGAATGTGGTTAACTAAATCCTGGCTGCATTGATTTCTTTTTTGGCCAAGAATTTTCTTTTTATAAGATAAATCATCCTATGAAGTAAAAATAAACATAAATAAATGTTTTCAAGAGAAAAAAAAAAGCTTCACTCAGCTTGTTTTAAAGGCAAAATTTTATGTTATTGCTGATAACTGTACATGAAAGGCCCACTGACAGCAAGGTACATGTCCATTTATCTCATCACACTGAAACAGGGCTAAATACATAGTAGGTGCTCAAGAGATACTTGTTAAATAAATGACTAGATATAAAATATTTTGCTGTTTTAAAGGTTGCAAGTAAATACTATTTGTTTAAGCTATATTGTTCCCAACAATCACCTAAATTTTAATAGCCTATGTTTAGAATTCTTAAATGAAGGTCATCATTTATAAATAACACTTAGATATTTCTTAGGGGTTGGTTATGAGATATCTTCAATCATAGATTTGTCTGGATAGGTCAATTATACTTAGGCCATCAACTATTATTTCTTATCCAATAACTGAAAATCAACACTAACAGCCCAAACTTGTGTCCTCAGCCCTAATAATTTGGCTAGTTCCCAGTATGATCATCCTACCTTGATAGTCATCAGTTACCAAAATTTCCAAGTGTTCTTAGTGAACAGCAATTAAACACAAATGAACAGTAGATAACTTGACATTTGAAGCAAGTCTCCAGTGTGAAAGACTGAACAATGCAGGATGGGGTGGGAAGAAGAAACTCAGAAGAAATAAAAGCAGAAAAGATTCACAAGTAAATTATATTTTAAAAAACATTTTTTAAAATCCAGAGAAATAAGAGAGGTTAAAAAACCCATGAAACAAGAACAAGATGACATCAACAGGGTAGAATTAGAAAAAGAAAATCCTAGAAGGTTTATCATCTAAAAAGTAAGTACATATTTGACAGAGAAATGGAATTGAAAAAATGGATAGGATACTACCTTGACTTATTTGGATAAAGAGTTTTGTGATTGAGATGCTTACCAGGTGTCTATCCACTAAAATTTAAAAAGTGTCAAAGTAAGGCACAGTATTGAAGCATTTAGAATGCTGGGATAAAAAGGCAGTACGTACTAGAAGAACAAAAGGAAAACTGGTCACATGGGGATTAGGAGCACAGTGGAAGCTGAATAATATTGGAGGTGCACTTTAATTATTATGAACAAAAATATCTGTTTTTTAAACTAGAATTTTATAAGAAGCCAAAGTATCAATTAAATGTTGGATGGAATAAAGGCAATTGATCTATAATTAGCTCTAGGCTCAAGTTATGTAGAAAGAAGGAGAAACATTTCTGAATATAGAAGTTACCTAAGGAAAACACACAGAATGCAGAAAGACACACATCCATTAACAGAGCAAAGGAAAAAGAGATATGAGGATGATGTTTGTGGAGAGGCCTAAGGAGCACGCAGCCCAGTTGGATGGAGCCTGTAGCCTGAAGCCTCCAGGAAGGCTGGAGATAGAGTGGACTTCATACCTAAATAAAAATTTAGAGGAATTTAAACATTCTGTAGAAATTGCAAAAATAATTCATAATAGGTGTAGACAAACATAAGTAGAAGAAAAATTATTACTAACTCAAAGGAGAGCACATATTGTATCAGAAAAAAAATGCTATCATAACGTAATACAGCTCAGAGTCTATATTTGCATGGTTACAATAATTAAAATTCTTAATATTAATATAATCAATGTTTCTGAAGTCATTATACTGAAGGACCAATAGAAGGGAAAGTGGAGGAGAGAAGGTGAATTAGGGGATAGAAGCGGGGCAAATCATCATTTTCCAAAATAGGAAATCAAAATAATGTATACAGTTATGGAATAAGTACATATTTGGAAGTAAGGAAATAAATCCCAGAAGAAATGTTTAAAATGAGGCTTGAAAGAATGTTTAAAGATGAGATGTGTGTGTGTGTGTGTGTGTGTGTGTGTGTGTGTGTGTGTGTTTTGGAAAGTAAGGTGGGGCAATTTTTTTTTCATTATTAGTTTTGTAATACTTCTAGGGTCTATTAGAAATGTGACATAGAAAATATTTTTCATATATTACTTTGATGAACATTTAAAAATCATTTGGAAAAAAATTTTTGGTTGTTTTTTAATACCGGTTAAATTTTGGATAACAGATATCCCAAACCTAACCATTGTTATAAACTTAATTATATAATTAAACTCTAGTTTCTCTGTGTTTAGGATCTTGTGAATTTATGTTTTTGTGTATTTTTTAATTGATTTCAGAGAGGGATAGAGAGATAGAAACATCAATGATAAGAGAGAATCATCCATCAAAGGCCTTCTGCACTCCTCCTACTGGTGATTGAATCTATACCTCAAGCATGAGCCCTGACTGGGAAAATGAACCATGACCTTCTCTTTCAAAGGTTGATGCTCAATCACTGAGCCACACTGGAAGAGTCAGGATCTTGGGAATTTAATTGACATATTTAAATTGTTATGGAGTATTCTATTTCTTAAATTCATTTGAGATATAGGAAGGGAGAGAGAGAGATAGAGACATCAATCTCCTGCCTCATGCAGATGGCAGATCTTGCCAAAGCTGGTTTGGCTCAGTGGATAGAATGTTGGCCTGTTGACTGAAGGGTCCCAGGTTCAATTCTGGTCAAGGGCATGTATCCTGGTTGCAGGCACATCCCCAGTAGGGGGTGCGCAGGAGGCAGCTGATCGATGTCTCTCTATCATCGATATTTCCTGTCCCTCTCCCTTCCTTTCTGTAAAAAATCAATAAAAATATATTTTTAAAGGGCAGATCTTTAAAATATTAGTTGCAATTTTCAAGCTATAAAAGATCTTAGTCCAAGACCACTTAATAGAGAATCAAAATATTGTTGATGGATGTTATATTAGCAAAGTCTCTTTATTCTTTTGTTTTTCTTGCCATTTATAGGTGAATCTTATTTTGGGACAATTAAATATTATCAGTTATTTTTTCTGTATTACACATCTTAAAGTAAATATGGGGTTGCAAAGGATATTTAAAAACTTCCTATAACTACAGTGGTTATATTAGCCAGATTTTTGGTTGTTCTTGCTAATCTCCTGAGAAAAATTTTTCCATTGACTTTTTTTCTTTCCAAAGAGAGATAATGGAAGGGAGAAAGAGAGAGAGGAAGGAAGAAAGAAACGTTGATGTGAGAGACACACTGATGGAATGTTTCTCACATGCACCCCAACTGGGCCTAGGATCCACCCTGCATCCCAGGTACATGCCCTGGACCAGATCAATGCTCTAACCACTGAGAGACATCAGCGAAAGCAATAACCATATTTTTTTTTAAAAAAGAAGAATTTCTAATACATGAAAATAAAGTTAAGAGAGGAGAGAGAGAATGTAACCAGTTTTGCTTTTCTAAACTTAGCTCAGAGATGAAAATTCTAACAATGATAAAATATAAAGAGGTTTAAAATTAAAAGTAAACCTGTCCTGGATGCAAAAGCACCAAAATAAAATAAAGAAGGCCTCATTATACAAAGGACATTAATTATTTTATTTTCTCTAAGAACTGGGGAATCTCAGGCACTATTTGTCACATCCTTGGTTAGACCATCACTACTGTTTTTGTCTTTTATTTCTTGGTTTGGATGTGTGTTTTTTTCTTATAAATAATAAGAAAAAAATTTAGTTTTCCCCACAATTTAATATTGTACTTGTAACCTCTTAGGTCAGTTCTGACTATTTTACACCATCAGATAAATGTTTCTCAGCTTCCTAAATCAATTCTTCCAGATAAACTGCCTCTAGACAAATTCAATCTCTTTGCTTTATAGCTATTTTCAAAATAATTTAGAAGTCACCCTGTAACTCTTGACATGTTTAGGGATCTCCTGTACTTCTCATCACATCTTTAGGTAAATATTTTATAACACAATCACAGTTTGGTAAGCCTAATTGCTCAGGTAATGAGATTAAACACTTTCAAGTTCCTTCTGAAAGCAGTAAATACTGCTGTAATTCAACATTTTTGTGATCCAAAGCTGTGGAAGTTATGGAAAAATAGCTTGAGTGCTTCTTGTAGGTTTTCAATGCTCATGCCCAGTTACCACTAATTTTGTATATTGCCAAACAAAACTCCATTTTATTCATTACAGAGTGGGACACGTTTTGGGACTCATAGGTGACTGCATGAAATTTAATGAAAAAACAGATGCGTGTCAGTGCTCTGAGGAACAGCAATTTACATGCATAATTTTATTTTACTCTTCAATTTTTTTAATGGAAGATGAGATTTCTCCTGGTTTTGTCATTTGGGACTTCAAGCTGCTTAGTATCTACAAGGAATATTACCAGAGATTACTTGTACTCAGAGTGATTGAAGAGAGGGGCTTGAACTTTGGTGCATATTCATAAAGCACACCCTGATGCTAAAAATGGAATTGCAATCATAACATGCCGGTTTTTGCATTATGGTACTCTTTTACCTCATGGGGTGGCACTTCCCAAACTAAAAAAAAAAAAAGTTTCTTTAGGGACTTATTCAGGATTCAGTTGCTATCTTCAGGGTGTTCTGGAATAATGGCAAAAAAAAAAAAAAGATTATATTGTGCATAGAACCAGGAGTCTCTCTCTTACTGGTACACAAAAACTACTTTAAAAATCACAATGATCTCTTATATGTTGGAAATAAAATCACATATATTTTCAATAGTGAATTTTTTATTTAAGATACAGATATTCATACATATAAATATGCTTAAGCACATGTGTGCATATACATATGTGAGTGCATACATGCATTTGTGAATGTGTATATATCTCCATACAGAGATTTGAATGTGATTTTGTTGTAACTTAAAGGAATGTTTCATTTTCTAGTATCTTTAGAGTTCTTGTTTTCCATCATTTTTTCTTACAATATTCCACAGCTGTCCTGTAGTATTTCTCTTACTTTGTTTACTTGGCCATCTTTATTATCCACAACTTTCTCCTTCTTAATGCTTTCTCCACAATTTCTGTGATACATATCAGGTTTTAACTGATAAATTAAAACTTCAGCTAAAGTGTCCTTTGGTTTTTAAAGTTGTAGAAACATAAATATCATAACTAAATGTTTTTTTTTCTTTCTAGTGTTTCAATAATCAGCTAAAATTCCAAATACCTCAATTTGAAATTTTTAAAGTTAAAAAAAAAAGTGAAACGTCTTTGTATTACAATCCCAAACTTAAAAGAAAAACACCCTTTGTCTTGCACTTAGTAAATACGTGTTAAATGTATCGTAGTAGAATAAGTGATAAGCTTTGGATATAATATCTCAAGTAGATTTTGAAAAAGTACAATTATTTATATTATGATGAAAGGCAAATCTGTATAAATACGTGAATAGAGTAGGTAGATTAACATTTCAAATGTCCTTTTTCTTTCCATCAGATATTTATCTTGGAGGCAGAAACAAAACAAAACAAAACAAAAAAGGACAATTCCAGCCTGTCTCTGCTTACCATAAGTCATAAAACAATGTCTCTACATGGCCTGTGTTTAGTAGTAATAAAAAACACTTAAAAACAAAGAGAAAATTATACAAATAGCAATATGTAATTAAAAGAGAGTTTTACCAAAAACAGTCAGCTCTGCTGGATCACTGTCTCTTTCTCCCACCATATTGGTGCCAACACAGGTATACATCCCTGCATCACTTTTCCTGGTATTAGAAATCATCAGTTTTCCACCACGGATCTATTAAAATAAAAATAAAAGAGGGAGAAAAAGAATGGAAAGGAAATGTCACTAATAAATAATTTTGAATAATTAAGCACACTTGTCTTTCCTAAAGAAAATAGCTCTGGAGCTAGGACTCAAAAAATCTCCCACTAATTTGACATCTGCATGTGTCCTTTTTTTCTCTTAAATTCTCCTCCAAAATAAGCTTCTAATTACCTTTCTAAAGAATGGTTCTTTAAGGTAGACTTCATCTCCTGCCTGGTCTTATTTTGTGTATTGTGACTGGCCCCATCAAATCCCAATGTTTTGTCTGCACTCTGTGATTTGGTCCGATGAACCACTATTGACATTTGTTATCAGAAAGGAGCACCAGGTATTTGCTTTGGATAATAAAATTAATCCAACTGACTCAGAGGGATTCTACAAGTATTTATTGAATATCTACCTCTAAAAGCTGGGCAGTTTTCTAGGCACTTGGGATTCAATAGTAACCAAATATAAAAATGCTTGCCTTCCTGGAGCTTACTTTTAAATTGTGTATATTATCTTTCTCTAATCTTAATTTTAATTATGAAAAAAATTTTGAAGAATAGAGTGGCATGGATAAAAACAATTCAAATTTTTAGAATGATGACTATGAGTTGTTACAAATCATTCATTGTTGTTTTTTGTTTTGTTTTGTTTTTAATATGTTTTAGTGATTTTCTACAGAAAGGAAGAGAGAGGGACGGAGAGTTAGAAACATCAATGAGAGAGAAACATCAACCAGCTGCCTCCTGCATACCTCCCACTGGGGATGTGCCCGCATCCAAGGTATGTGCCCCTGATCAGAATCAAACCTGGGACCCTTCAGTCCCCAGACTGATCCTCCATCCACTGAGCCAAACCTGTTTTGGCAAATCATTCATTTTTAATAGCTTCTCTCTAGATGTCTTAAGTCAGAGCATGTATTGAATGGATAAACATATGTAATCTTGTTTAAATGTGTGTTTGTTAAAAAGGATGCTAAAGGAGAATTTATCATTAACTCATAGTTTCTTTTCCAAATTTGGTGTTTTTTTTTTTTTTTTTTTGGTATTTTCCTAATCCAACAATCTTCCCTTGATAATAACTGACTGTTTTTAAAGAGAAATGGGATAAGAACACTTTTTTCCTTTGTTAATTTTTAAATTAATAGACAAACAACACTAATATAAGTACGTTCTCATAAGAGATCTTTCTGGCTTTAAAAACCTGTCAAGTGATAGAAAGGAATTCCTTATTTTATTTTATTTTTACCTGGAACGACTTTCAACATGTTCTCAATTATATACAGTAGAGCATAATGAAGTCTACATTATAAAGATGATGGAGGCAATTTCTTCTCCCCTTGAAGCTGCATTTGGCAACATAGCCTGATTTGATCAATGAAACTAAAACTATTTTTCACCAGGAGGAAGGTGCTTGGACATTGGGGCTTCCTTCTCTTGATGCAGCTGGAACCCTGGGACTATCATGGGGACCATCCTCAGTCAGCATGCTGGACAATTAGAGGCCATGAAGGGATGAAGATGTAGAGCTGAAAGTCTGTCAATTGCCAGATGTATTGTAAGGTTATTCTAGGTCAGTGGTTCTCAACCTTCCTAAGGCCATGACCCTTGCATACAGTTCCTCATGCAGTGGTGACCCCCAACCATGAAATTTTGCTACTGTTATGCATTGTGATGTAAATATCTGCATTTTCCGATGGTCTTAGGCGACCCCTGTGAAAGGGTCTTTTGACCCCCAAAGGGGTCATGACCCAGAGCTTGAGAACCGCTGTTCTAGGTCATTTAACTGTTAGCACATCTTTAAACAAGCCACAGAAACATGAGGAAGCATAACAAACATCTAATATAATGGTCCAGAGTAAAGAGCTATCAGTTTACTCTCAGAACCATATATCTCTCTATATAAAGAACCAATGTCTGTAACATCCAAAATGACCAAAGGCTTGACCAAATACCAGACTGTGTGCACAGCATGCCAAGCGAGCTGAACTTCTGACCTCTCAGAGAGAGAGAGAGAGAGAGAGAGAGAGGTGGGACTGATCAGCAGTAGTAACAGCTGCTGGCAAGGCCTGGAGAGAGAAGCAGGGTGATTAGATCCTGCTTCTCTCTCCTAGCCTCCCCAGCAGCCAAGCCTCTCTGTCTCTCAGAGGTTGGCAGTTCAGCCTGCTCAATAGCAGTCTCAGGGGCTGCTGATCAGCCCTGCCTTGATGGTCAGGCCTGGAGATAGGCCCAGAGATTCTGACTGGCATAGAAACCAACTAATCAGAACTAAATCTGGGTAATTGCAAGAAGCCAATGGCTGCCTAGAGGTGGGGCTTTTGACATTGACTGGCTTAGAAACTGACTAATCAGAACCAGATCTGGGTGAATTGCGAGGAGCCAATGGCTGCCTATCTAGGAGGCAGAGCTTTTGATGTTGACTGGCATAGAAAATGACCAATCAGAACCAAATCTGGGTGAACTG
Organism: Lasiurus borealis; assembly: GCA_004026805.1. Taxonomy (NCBI): domain Eukaryota; kingdom Metazoa; phylum Chordata; class Mammalia; order Chiroptera; family Vespertilionidae; genus Lasiurus; species Lasiurus borealis. The sequence goes on from PVJN01020008.1 coordinate 10,011, forward strand.
CAAATGCAGAACTTAAAGTGGGGGCTGAAGAGGGATTTTAAGGGCAAAATCTGTTTGGTGTAAGGTGTAAGAAAATGGCTCAATTTTTTATATATATATATATTTTGTTGATTTTTTTTTTTTACAGAGAGGAAGGGAGAGGGATAGAGAGTTAGAAACATTGATGAGAGAGAGACATCGAACAGCCGCCTCCTGCATGCCCCCTACAGGGTATGTGCCCACAACCAGGATACATGCCCTTGACTGGAATCAAACCTGGGACCCTTCAGTCCACAGGCTGATGTTCTATCCACTGAGCCAAACCTGTTTCGGGGCTCAATTTTTTAATGACCAGTTTGGCAATATAGAACATATGGCTAGCTATCAGTCCAGATATAGGAATTATGTGTTTTTTCTGCCAAGAGCATCTCCTCCTGCTGAAAAAGGCTTTCCCCTACCCATTTAAGCAATCATGTCTTATATAACTTATCTATACTAATAAAAAGATAATGTGCTAACTAGACCAGATTGACTGGCCATCTTCCAGATGTCTGATTTCCTTCCTGACAAATCCATGGGAGTGGGGACTGAGGCAGAGGCAGTGAGGGGTGATCAGGTTGGCAGGGAAGAGCAGTTGGGGGCAAGATCAAGCCAGAAGGGGAGGGAAATTAGGGTGATCAGACAAGCAGGCAGAAGCAGTTAGGGGCAATTAGGTAGGCAGGCAGAGAGATTAGGGGTGAGGAAGCAGGCAGGGAGGCAAGGTAGGTGAGATCATGCCAGCAGGGGGCAAATTACGGGTGATCAGGCTGACAGGCAAAGGGGTTAGGAGTGATCTGGCAGGCAGGCAGGTGAGTGGTTAGGAACCAGTAATCCGGGATTATGAGAGGGATGTCTGACTGCCAGTTGAGGCCCAATGTGGGATCAAGCCTAAACCAGCAGTCGGACATCCCCCAAGGGGTCCCAGATTGGAGAGGGTGCAGGCTGGGCTGAGGAACCCCTCTCCATGCACAAATTTTGTACACCAGGCCTCTAGTAGTCTAAATAAAAAGATTACTAAAAGCCACTGTGTTTGAGGTGGTTTGTTACAAAGCTAAAGCTAAATGATACAAACATGACAAAGAAACCCTTGAACATTGATTTTATTCCATCATCAGGAGTGCATTTTCATAACTTGGTACCCTACCAGAGACCATTAGCAAACAAGTTCTCCAGGGCATTGTAGATCCTCAGAGTTCAAGACAGAATAACATATATACATGTTGTGATCTCCTACATGGCCTATCTGGTTGTGTGTCATGATGTAATCACAATGTATACATAAGAAAAAAAAGTATTTATTAGATATTTTAAAAGATAATAGACACTCAGACTACAGGGACTTTTGATAGAAATGGAACATTTTTTTTTCCCGTTAAAGGAGATATTATTTTTAAAATATTCATTCTCAATTATTCTACTCAGTATATTTCTCAAAGATTACACTAAAATAATGTCAGAAGGTTGAGGCATTATCTATTATTTCAGTAGACTGGTTTTCACAAATTTCATATACAAATTTTAAGTAGACCCTCTGAAAAAAATAAAACAATTGTATGCTATTATTTTATCTTACACTTTACCATTTTCTGGGTGTTTTATTTTGAATATTAATAAACTGATGTACCTAATCACTCATTTCCCTTAAAAATATACTATTTTTCTACAAGGGCTACACTGCAGAAGCAGTCATTATTTTCATTTTACTTTATATCTCTAAACTTTTAAATGAATTCATATATGAAAGTTTGCTTATAAATGTTAAATTGGGAAAGTATTTATCACCTCAAATTATTTCATTTTATAAATTTTAAAATAATACAAAAAGAAATACCTTAGATAATATGGTTTATGGCCATCATTGATACTTTAACAATCACATGCTACCTGAGCTACAGATGCATTTGAAGATCTTACAAAGAGCAGAGACTACAATACTGAGCTGCAAATATACATTTATATATTCAAGTTGGTACAATTCTAGTTGTTATTGATTTGTTCATTTTTCATTTTTATCACTTTATTTTTAATCTTTATTGTTGCAAGTACTACATATTCCCCAATTTTTCCCTGATTGACCCTTCTAGCACCACCCCCTGCCCCCAAGCCTTTACCACCTATTATTGTCAGTGACCATGGGTTATGCATATTAGTATATGCATACAAGTTCTTTGGTTGATCTCTTCCCACCCCCACCCTCCACCCCCCAGCCCAGCCTTCACTCTGAGGTTCCACAATATGTTACATGCTTTTATGTATCTGGATCTATTATGTACACTTGATATATATAATATTTGTCTTTGAAACCTCATTCCAAAGTTATTGTTTTTGGTTCCCCTTTTAAGTCCTTTCAATACAGTGTAAAAGGTAGTTAGTATTCAAATGCAGTTTGACAATTTTATTCACAGAATAAAATAAAATATATCAATTTTAAGACTTGAAATTCAGTTTCTCTAGGCATTCATTTTAATTTCACTCACACTTATTCTTTCTTCCTTGTCATCAATTCGAACTTTGTCTTTTTTCCAGTAGATAGTTGGTTCAGGATGTCCTCGGGGTGGCTGGCACTCCAGGATGGCAGGCTCTCCAGCTGCCACCACAAGGTCTGTGGGATTTTGCCGGAAGTCATCTCGTAACACTGAAGGAAAACAATTGTAGTGAAAGAAAATTCAACAGCCACATCTACAAAGGTAACTTACAGTCTCATTTACTTTGTTATAAAAAAAGTTGCCAGAGTGACTACATAAGCATGCCCACCTTACAAAACCTAGAATCAAGCTAAGTGTTCATCAACAGGAAAATGAATAACGATAACAATGCATCTTTGCTATAAAATCTGTCTCAAAAATAAGGCAAGTCTAACGAAAAAAGGGTAGAAATGTTCACGATATAGTTCATAAATAATTACATTATTCATAATAAAACTCAAAGTACAAAACTTTATGTAGTATTATCCTATCTTCTATTTAAAAAGCACACATACATATGTATATATAAATATATTATGGTCAAGAATATGTTTATATACTTTCAGAAAACAACTCCAATACCAAGTGAACTCCTGCAACATAGAGGAACTGACAGGTCTGCTCCAACCATGAAGACAAAAGGAGAAACAGTCCAGAGATGGAAGATACTGATGACACTTTCCCATGCTAGCAGTCAGCAGCTGTGCATCGCTACAGGATGCCTAAGACCAAACCAGAGAGGGTTGGACCCGCATTGCCACCATTTGTCCAGTATCCAGCTACCATTGATTATGTGTACACAGAAGGAACTGTTTGACATTGAAACTGGGACTCAAAACTATTGGACATTGAAATTGGGACTCAAACATTTTTTTGCTCTTATAAGTTTATTCCTAGCCTACAAAGGCAAGATGTTTTTAAAGATAAGAATCAGAGTGGGGGGCGGAGGGGTGACCAGATACAGAGGCAAAGAAACAATGAACAGACTGTCATGCTACAATGGGAAGGCAGGGGAGGTTGGGGGGAAGTGACTGTAAGAGATCAACCAAAGGACTTGTATGCATGTGTGTAAGCATAGCCAAATGGATACAGGGCTTTGGGGGGAGGGGCTGGGGGAGACAGGTGAAGACATGTACTGGGGGTGGGGAAGGCAGGGGAGGGCAATAGGTTAAAAAATCACAAAAACACATGGGCATAGGCAATAATATTGTTGTTACCAAAGGGAAAGAGGGGTGGTGGAAGCTTTGTATAGATGATAAAAGGTGTCAAATATACGGTTCAGGAAGGACTGAAAGCTTTGGGTGGTGAGTGCACAATGTGATATACATATGACATATCCTAGAACTGCAACTTGAAACATAAAACATTAAACAATGTTACCTTAATAAATTTAATTGAAAAAATTAAAAAATGGTCAAATTATACTTAAAACCCTGAAACAAGTTGTGTGCACATGGTCTGTGAACAGGAAGGCATTATCTGTCTGGGAAGGGAAGGTGAGAAATTGTTGAGAAAGGCCTTTCTCCTGACATGAATATGGACATGATTCAGATTGTTTTCATTATACTTCAGAAGATAGACTCATTGTTCACCCTTGCAATACACTAGCACCCACACGCACAGGGTTACATTTTCATTCTCTCTGCAACTCCACCTGCTGAGCGACATCTGGGCAGTGTGACATTCGGAGCAGAGATATCCCTTATAGCAGTTTTGCCAGCCTGAATTCCCCTCTTTTCATTAGGAGAACAGCAGGTTGGACCTCTGCTGTAACCTCTGAAAATCTGGCATGCCTGGTTCTCCAAATGTCACCTATCTAGCTGGTGTGCACTTTCCTTTTGCTGGCAACCTGAAAAGCCTGGAGAAATAATTTGGTCCTATTAGATTGCAGGATGCTGAGTTTATTTAGCAAATAGGGGCAAACATTCAAAAAAAAAGTTGATAACAGTTATTATACCACATACCTCAATTGCCTCTCTTTTGCCTAACTTTCTTAACTTTTTTATTCTTTGATATTCCAATATGGCAAGTGTGCTTTCTAAATGTGCCTATGGGTAAAAAAATATACATATATACTCACACAAATATAGATGTGTGTTTATGTCTATATAGCATACATACATATATACATATACATATTATACACACATATACTATAGATGTATGCACATGTATGTGTATACTTATATATTGGCCAAGCTAATTGAAATAAAAATTAATCAGCCTGTGCTAGCCTGTTGTACAAATCCCCTGCTGTAAATATGGATTAGACCAACCAGATTTCAGAGAGAAAGGGAGAGAGACAAAAAGAAAAACATCAATGATGAGAAAGAATCATTGATCCATTGCTTCCTGCATGCCCCCTACTGAGGTGGAGCCCACAACTCAGGCATGTGCTCTGACTGGAATTGAACTATGACCTCCCTTTTCATAGGTCAGTGCTCAACCACTGAGCCATTCCAGCTGGGCATCACTGTTTCTTGCTTGGACCATGTATCCAGGCTCATTGTCACTCTCCAAATAAATAGAAGTCCCCTATCCTGAGAATAACTGCAGAGAGACAACTGAGTGACTTTAGGGCTTTTCTTGTCTCTTGCAAAACCTCCTTTTAACAGGGTTTTCCATCTTAATGAAGTCAGGATTCTTTATGAGATTAGAGAACCTTGTCTCCTATTGAAGGACCAGTAAGAAAATGTTCAGCACAAATTGCTTGCTCTCAGTTTATAAACTGATTAATTTGCAGCTTTCACTGCTAAGGAAATATGTTCCATTTTAGCATGGTTCTCTTGTCTAACTGTCAGGGAAGGTGTGATTTATTTGCTTAATGATTTGCTTTTGAATGAGATGAGAAGTGTGCATTTCAATGTGACATTCTGGCCAGGGATATGAGGAAAGGTTTGTGGTTCCCTCTTCCAGGTAAATCCTTTAGGGAGAGCAAGCTGGTGACTCATTTATATTCTAAATACAGAACAGCTGCCTACTTATGCAATGTTAAGACATGCAAAATATGGTAACAGGGTGGTGAGCACCCCTATAATATACAGTGCTGGCAGCAAATGGTGTTTTGGCAGGCCCTCAATCTATTTCAATATGACACATCTGGTCAGTGGAAGGACCTTCTCCAGAACTGGTCTCTTAACAAATGGCATGCCAAAAAGCCTCTACTCAAATGGTACTTAGGACCATTGCAAATCATTCAGATACACGGTGCATTACATCAATTTGCAACAAGACTAATTAAGAAAAACAGGTCCTTTGACAAAAAGGAGAAAAATACCATAACAAAATAAGGTCTTTTCCTCATAAACAATATAACATGTGTTTATGGCATTCCCAAGAAAGGAAATGACTCAATTTTGCAAATGAAGCCAATACATCAAATATCTACTGTAATTTTAGGCTTTCAGATTATTCACCCAGAGAGTAGGGTGAGATAATAAGATAATTGGTGCTGTACCTGCTTCAACTTGTAAAATGCTCTTCGGGGTTTGCATAGTTATCAGTTAATTCATTTTTTGCTTAGTGATATCATTTCTTTTACTCTGGATAATAAAATGTTACTTCTCTTTTTTGCAAATAAACGATTGACGAGAAAACATCCTTTTCAGCAGGTTCTATCATTGCAAACAGAGAACTTGCTCTTAGAAAAAGTAAAGTCATTTTAACTCTCTCAAATTTTTATGTAGAACATATGTGTTTTGATATTAATTATAACTTTCTGAGGTTTGTATATCCATTCATAAATGTAAGCAATGTAAAATGAAATATTTTTTTATTTTTAAATTTGGAATTAATTATTCATTTTTTGTCCTGGATCTTTCCCCCTGCTTAATTGCAGGTGATAAGGCATAGAGAGTATTCTCTATAGTAAAGGACTCTATGAATGAAAGGGATTACAATGGTCTTGTAAATGTAGGGAGCAAGTCTAAATATATTTATTTTTTCTCTTTAAGCTCTAACTGTAGAAAGAGCTGAAAGCTACATTTTTAAAAATCTTTACTATTGAAAGTATCTCCTATAATAAAAATCTAATATGCAAATTGACTGTCACTCAAACACATAAGATGGTTGCCCCATGTGGTCAAAGATGGCCACCCCCATGTGGACACAATATGGCCACCATAAGATGACTGGAAGGGAAGGGCAGTCATAGGTGATCAGGCTAGCAGGGGAGGGCAGTTGGGAGGGACAAGGCCTGCAGGGAAGGGCAGTTGGGAGGGACAAGGCATGCAAGGGAGGGCAGTTAGGGGTGACCAGGTTGGCAGAGGAGGGCAATTTGGCTGGCAGGGAGCAGTTAGGTGTCAATTAGGCTGGCAGAAGTAGTTAGGAGTGATCAGGATGGAAGGCAGAAGCAGTTAGGGGCAATCAGGCAGGCAGGTGAGCATTTGGGAACTAGCAGTCCTGGATTGTGAAAGGGATGCCTCACTGCCAATTATGGGTGGGTTTTATTTACATAACAGCAAATCCAATAAATGGGCATTCAGTCAGTCAGTCAGATATCCCTTGAGGTGTTCCAGATTGAAGAGGGTGCAGGATGGGCTGAGGGACACCCCCTCCTCCCAGCTGTTCACCGAATTTTGTGCACAGGGACTCTAGGTACATACGTTTCCTCTTTCCCTCCATTGACCTCTTCTAACCCCTCTCCACACCCTAAGCCTTTACCATCCTATTGTCTGTGTTCATAGCTTATGCATATATGAACAAGTTCATTGGTTGATCTTGTTCCACCCACCCACCCTCGCCCACCTGCCCTCTGAGACTCCACAGTTTATAATACACTTCTATATCTTTGAATCTATTTTGTTCATCAGTTTCTTTTGTTCATGGGATTCCATATACAACTAATATCATGTGATACTTGTCTTTCTCTGACTGGCTTATTTCACTTAGCATAATATTGACAGGTCCCTCCATACTGTCTCAAATAGTAAGAGAGCCTTCTTTTTTAATTGCTGCATAGTATTCCATGGTGTAAATGTACCATAGCTTTTTTACCTACTCAACTATTGATGGGCACTTGTGCTGTTTCCTAATCTTAGCTTTTGTAAATTGTGCTGCTATGAACATAAGGGTACATATATTCTTTTTGCTTGTTGTTTAGATTTCTTAGGATATATTTCCAGAAGTGAGATGACTGGTTCAAATGGCAGTTACATATTTAATATTTTGAGGAAACACCATAGTGTTTTCCATAGTGTCTGCACCAGTAGTGTACTAGGGTTTCCTTTACTCTACATCCTTGCTAGCACTTGTCATTTGTTGATCTGTTGATGGTAGCCATTATGACAGGTATGAGGTGATACCTCATTGTCATTTTAATTTGCATCTCTCTGATGATCAGTGACTTTGAAACTTTTTTTCATATAATTCTTGACTATCTGTATGTCAGCTTTGGAGAAGTGACTATGTCCTTTGCTTATTTTGTAATTGGATTGTCTTCCTTTTGTTAAGTTGTGTAAGTTCCTTATATATTTTGGATACTAAACTTTTGTCAGATGTATCAAATATGTTCTCCAATTCAGTGGACTCCCTTTTCATTTTTTTGATAGTTTCTTTTGTTGTGCAGAAGCTTTTTATTTTGATGTAATCCCATTTGTTTATTTTCTCCTTAGTTCCCTTTGCCCTAGGAGATGTATCCATAAACATATTGTTAGGAGAGATGTTTGAAATTTTGCTGCCTATGGTTTCTTTTTTTTTGTTCTTAAAGATATATTTTTTTAAAATTGATTCCAGAGAGTGGAAGGGAAAGGGAGAGAGAGAAAAAACATCAATGATGAGAAAGAATCATTGATCAGCTGCCTTCTGCATGCCCCATACTGGGGATCTAGCCTGTAACCCAGGCATGTTCCCTGACTGAGAATCCAACAATGACCTCCTGGTTCTATGTTCAACCACTGAGCCATACTGGCCGGGCTATGGTTTCATTTTTCTTTTTTTTATTTTTTTAAATATATTTTATTGATTTTTTACAGAGAGGAAGGGAGAGAGATAGAAAGTCAGAAACATCGATGAGAGAGACATCGATCAGCTGCCTCCTGCACGCCTCATAATGGAGATGTGCCCACAACCAGGATACATGCCCCCGACCGGAATGGAACCTGGGACCTTTCAGTCTGCAAGCCGATGCTCTATCCACTGAGCCAAACCAGTCTCGGCTATGGTTTCATTTTTCATACGGCTTGACAAGTAAGCTAATGCAAGAGCATAAAGTAGTATATATATTACATAAAGATCAAATAAGTCTTTAAATAAGGGGAAAAAGTATAAACCCAATGAACTGAAAAACAATATGGTTAACACCTGGGAGGGTATCAGTAAGTTATAGATTAAAAAAACAAACAAACAAATAAAAAGTCTGGCAGGAGTAGCTCAGTGGCTACTGAAAGGTCAGAAGTTCGAGTTTTAGTCCAGTCATGTACAGGGGTTGTTGCAGGTTCAATCCCTGACCCTGTTTGGGGTGCATACAGGAGGCAGCATATTGATGTTTCTCTTTCATCTCTCTCTCTCTCTCTCTCCCCGCCTCTCTCTCTCTTTCTCCCTCCCTCTTGCCTTTCCACTGACACACTCTGAAATCAATGGGAGAGAAATATCCTTGGGTGAGGAATTATAAAAAGAGGTAAAATATATACTGGATATACTGTTTGCAGATCTAAGTTTAGAATATAAGAGCTCATATCTCCATGGGTAAAACAAGTTTAATTTATTTCAGTACTAGAGTCCCAGTGCATGAAAATTCATGCACTGGAGGAAGGGGAATGCCTCAGGGGCGGGAGGTGACCGTGCAAACAGGGGAAGGTGATGCTGCATCACACCATTGCCACTGCACTGCTGGCAGCATAAGCCTTGCCCATCCCTGGTTAACTGAGCCTCCAGGGACCCTGGGCAGCTGAGCAGCCACCATCTGAGGCTTGTCTGTACCTTGGGCCAGCCCTGGGTGACTGGGGAATGAGGGGCCTGGGGACTCTGGAGTGATCAGACCCATCTGGGTGTGGGCCCAGCTGTGCTGCATGCCTGTTGCCCCAGTGGGGCTGAGGAAACTGGGTGACACCATCTAGTGGCTGTGGGCACTGCCATCTTGAGGGCATGGGAGACAATTAGCAATATTTCCTCTTTATCGGCTGTGGGCACCGCCATGTTTTGTGAATCGTGATGGTAAGTTAGCATATTCCCTCTTTATTAGATAGGATATGAGTTAAAAATAATAAATGAGTGTTCATTTGGCTAGCCATAACCTGGATTAGATGAGATTCTTTTTACATTGACATGCACTTTGATTTAGGAAGTTATTCTGGAAGAGCAGAAATTTCTTAATGACTACGTATATTTGATAAAATATAGTTTATATTTATGGCATAAAGATTTATAACAAATAAATTCAATTCTGGAGACACATATTTGGCACTACAATGTGCTTGGTACTGTCATAAAATGGTTAAGAAATATCAAACAAGAATAACATGATGTTGCCAAGGCTCTCTTTTTTGATAATGTCCTTCAATGGTTCCTCCCTCCCTGTAAAATACCCTCCCCTTTGCTGTGGGCTGGAACTGGAGACTTGACTTTAATGAAGAAAATATTACGAAGTGATGAAAGGTCACTCACTTCCAATATTAACTTATAAAAAATTGCAACTTTCATCTATTTGTCTCTCTCTATCTTTCTGTCTGTTTTTCTCACCTTCAACAAATGCCTTTCCTTTGCTCACATGAGATGCCACATTATTCACTGGAGACCTATTTGACAATGATCTGAAGGAAACTTCCAGTCAACAGCAAGCAAAGAAGTGAAGCCCTGAGTTGCCTTCAAAAAACAAATCTTGACAATAACCACATATATATGCTTGAGAGCAGAAACTCCCCAGCTGAGCCTTTACCTGAGACTATCAAAGCCCTATCCCACACCTTAATTGTAGTTTTGTGGGAGATCTCACAGCAGAGGACCACCTTTACTTGTATCTGGGTTCCTGACCATAGACAGTGAGAGAATAAATGAATGTTGTTTGAGACCCCTAATTTTATGGTAATTTGCTACACAGCAATAGGTAACTAGTGTCCTCCACAAGCTTTATGTCTAATTGTGCCTTTAGAGCTTACATCTTTAATTCTTGCTTCCTTATAGTCCCACATTCTTTTATGTCTTTTCACCAAGTCTTTTGTTCTAAATCAGTACTTCCCAGATTTATCTTTACTTCAATAAATAAAGGCAAGGTAAATAATTACTCAGGCATATCCATCTTAATTTATTAAAAGAAATTAGCAATAACCATACAAGAGAATTAATAATTAATAGGCTTCTGAGAGAAACATTTTATGATACACGTGCTTGCAAAGGGCTACTAAAAATGTACAGCCTAATGAGACAAAATGGTGGCCAAATAGGTGGACATGTCTTGCACCTTCTCATGGAACAGAGAGAAGAAGCACCTAAATCCAGTAACATTCACCCACAATTGGTGAATTAGATATAGCTGGTGAGAAAATCTGTGGCAAGAAAGGACAAAGGGTACCTGGAGAACAGTAAGATTGGGGATCTGGGCTGGAGAGAGAGATGCCTGACTACAGGGATGAAAGGGTAAGAAGGAACCTGCACAGAGGAACAGCCAAAAAGTGGGGAGACAAATAAATAGCCACCTTATGAAAGAGAAGGAAGTAAAGGAAGTGAAAACAAGCAATTTGTCAGAAAAATTTTTCAAGACAATGGCTATAAGGATGCTGAAAAGGATGGAAGTCCAATCCAACAACATGTGTCAGAACCAAGAGGAAATGAAGAAGAACCAGAGGGAAATGAAGAATGATATAGCTTCAATAAAGAACACAATGGAAAGTATCAACAGTAGACTAGAATCAGCTCATGTCCACATGAGTGAGCTAAAAGACCAGATAGGAATAAATACACAAGCAGAGCAGCAACTGGAAAAAAAAAAAAAAACACGTAAAAAGCAGGAGGAGAGCCTAAGGGAACTTGGTGACAACACAAAAGGAAACAACATTCTCATAATAGAGATATCAGAAGGAGAGGAAGAGAAAAAAGGAATAGAAAACCTATTTGAATAAATAATGACAGAAAACTTCCCTGATATTGGCAAGAAAAAAACTATGCAAATCCAAAAAGTACAGAGTCCCAAACAAGTTGAACCTCAAAAGACCAACACCAAGACACATCATAATTAAATTGGCAAACACTAACAACAACGTAAGAATCTCAAAGTTTGCCAAAGAGAGACAGAAAGTTACTTATAAGGGATCTCCTGCTACACTATCAACTGATTTATCAACAGAAATAAATCAGGCCAGAAAGGAATGGGATGAAATATATAAAGTGATGCAAAGCAAGGGACTGAATCCAAGAATATTATATCCAGCAAGGCTATCATTCAAAATTGAAGGTGAAATAAGGAGCTTCATAGACAAAAAAAAGGGCAGAGGGAGTTTATTGCCACCAACCTACAATGCCATAAATGCTAAAGGGATTGCTATAAAAAAGAAGAAATAGGAAGGGTAGAAGGAACACAGGCATAAAGAATTAAAATGGTGATAAACAAATACCTATCAATAATAACCTTAAATGTAAATGGATTAAATGCTCTGATCAAAAGCCATAGGGTAGGCTGAATGGATAAGAAAACATAACCCATATATCTGCTGTCTACAAGAGTCCCAACTCAGAACAAAGTACTCATGCAGACTGATAGTGATGAAATAGGAAAAAAAAATTCAGATGAATGGAAATTACAAAAAACTGGAGTATCAATACTTATATCTGACAAATTAGACCTCAAAGTGAAGACCATAACAAGAGATAAGGAGGTCTATTTCATAATACAGTGGTACCTCGAGATACGAGTTTAATTCGATCCGTAACCTTGAGGCGTGGGAAACTATGAGACACTCGAGTTAAGGTAAACTGGTGGGTCATGTGCAGCTGGCCAATCTGCGCAATTACTCCTATCTCAAATGTTGCTCGTATTTCAAAGCAAAAATTGCTCGCTCGAGGGCTCATATCTCAAAAATCTGTGTTAGAGCACTCGTATCTCAAGGTACCACTGTACTCTGGGAAGAAATTCAACAACAAGATATGACTCTGATAAACATATATGCACCCAATACTGGAGCACACAAATACATAAAAACAAACAAACAAACAAAAACACACACACAAAAAAAAAACCTGGAAGATATCAAGGGAGAGACAGAGAGCAATACAATCATACTAGAGGACTTTAATACCACATTAACAACACTGAATAAATCTTCTAAACAAAAAATCAGAAAAGAAATATCAATCCTAAATGACTCACCCAATCAGATGGAATTAATTGACAACTTCAGAATATATAAAGCTACGGAATGTACATTCTTCTCGAGTGCATATGACATTTTCAAAGATAGACCACATATTAGGACCCAGGCAAAGCCTCTTCAAAGTCAAGAAGATAGAAATAATATCAAGCATCTTCTCAAATTAAAATGGCTTAAAGTTCATACTACCTAAAGATCACAAAGTCCATACTACCCAAAACAATCTATAGAAATCAATACAATAAAATCAATGAAAATAATAAAAATAAAACACCTGGAGACTAACTAGCATGCTATTAAACAATGATTACATTTCCAAAGAGATCAAAGAAAAAAATAAAAATATTCCTGGTAACAAATGACAATGAAAACATAACAATCCAGTCTCTTTGGACTGTGGGACTCAGGCATGGAGTCCACGCCATCTGAAGGGGAAAATGGCCTTTCTTTAGGAACTCATCAACACCACCAATGGGACAGGCCTTGGAACTGCCCTGAGACCCAGCAGCCACTCCAGCCCAAATCCTGCTGCCACAGCTGCAGACCTGCAGATCCTGAGACCTCCACCTCCAAAGCAATAAGTGTAACCTCCCCCTCCCTAGCAGCAGAACTCTAGTCCATGTTAGCATGTTTCCAGGACACTCTACTCCCTAGGCAGTGCCTGGGAGCCACCACGTGTGTGATTTTGTACAGACAAGGGTGCACAGCCCTGCAGTAGAAATTCTGAATTCCCTCTTCCTGAATAACTACTCACATCTACCCCAGTGGCTCAACCTCAGTGCCAGGATCTGTCAGAGTGCCTTAGAGCACTGTGCCCGGCAAACCTACCTCCACAGATGTGAAGTTCCAACAGGCAGGCACCCTGAGTCCATATACTCACACGGGGCTCTTGTGAGCTACTGTGAGCTCTCCCTGGGTGCGACCTCAAACAAACAGGGGTGCACTGCCCTGCCCAGCAGTAGAAATTTTGAATTCACTTATTCTGGATACCCTGCCCATAGACACCTCAATTACACGATTACACTGCCAGGGCCCTTCAGAGTGTTTCAGTGTTCCTCAATGGCAAACTTGCCATGGGTGCTCCTGTGAGCAACCCGTAGGAGTAAGTGCCTATCCACCACAGGGGCAGCAGCAAAAGTTGAGTCTGCCCACCCCACAATGACAGAACTCGGGGTACCACAGTCATCCCTCTACAGAGCGTAGGCCCACAGAACCACATCACCCTGACAGACAGTTTCTTGGTACCACTGTGAGTCCACACTGGGCACATGTGATCTCAATTAAGGGTGCAGCCTAGACCGGTTTGGCTCAGTGGATAGAGCTTTGACCTGCAGACTGAAAGATCCCAGGTTCGATTCAGATTTGGGGGGCATGTACCTTGCTTGTGGCATGACTCCAGTGGGGGCCGTGCAGGAGGCTGTGGATCAATATCTCTCTCTCATCGATGTTTCTGACTTTCTATCCCTCTCCTTTCCTCTCTGTAAAAAATCAATAATAAAAAAAATAAGTTTATCACTACCAAGCCAACAATGCAAGAAATGCAAAAGTGACTGCTGTAAAAAGAAGAAAAAGAAAGGCAAGAAGAAACACAAACACTACGGAAAAATATGACAATAAACATGTACTTGTCAATAATAACATTAAATGTAAATGGGTTAAATGTACCAATCAAAAGACATAGGGTAGCTGAATGTATAAGAAAACATGACCCATATATTTGCTGTCTACAAGAGACCCACCTCAGAGCAAAGGATTCACACAGACTAAGACTCAAGGGATGGAAAAACATCTTTCAGGCAAATGGAAATGAGAAAAAAAGCTGGGGTGGTGATACTTATCTCATAAAAAAAGACTTCAAAGTAAAGGCCTTAACAGAAGGGAGAGATGGACAATAATACAATCATATTAGGGCACTTTAATACACCACTGATATGACTGGATAAATCCTCTAGACAAAAGATCAGCAAAGAAACAGCAATTCTAAATAGCTCAATAGATCAGATGGACCTAACTGACATCTTCAGAGCACTTCACCCCAAAGCCATAGAATATACATTCATCTCAAGTGCACATGGAACATTTTTAAAAATAGACCACATATTGTATCATAAGCAAAGTCTCCCCAAACTAAATAAGATTGAAATCATATCGACCATTTTTTTTCAGAACAAAATGCATAATATTAGAAATAAACTACAATAAAAACATTCCAAAAAATTCAAACACTTGGAAGCTGAACAAGTGTTTGAAGTTTTAAACAAGGGTTGGGTTTTCAATGATATCAAAGAAAAAATTAAAAACATCCTGGAGACTAATGACAATAAAAACACGACAATACAAATGCTATGGGACATACAGAAAGCAGTCCTGAGAGGTAAGTTTATAGCTCTACAGGCCTACCTCAAAAAACAAAAAACAAAAATGGTGATGAATCATCTAACTCAACAAATCAAAGAATTAGAAAGAGATCAACTAGAAAAGCCAACAGTGAGCAGAAGGAAATAAATAATAAAGAATAGGGCAGAAATGAATGACATAGAGACCAAACAAACAACCTCCCCCCAAAAAAACAAAACAGCAATATAAAAGATCAACAAAACCAAGAGCTGTTTCTTCAAAAACATAAACAAGATTGATGAACCTCTAGCCAGGCTCTCCAAGAAGCAAAGAGAGAGGACCCAAATAACAAAATCAGAAATGAAAGAGGTGAAATAACAACTGACCCCACAGAAATACAAAGGATTATTAAAAAATATTATGAACAATTCTATTCTAACAAATTACACAACCTAGAGGAAAAGGAAACATTCCTAGAAAAACACAACATTCTAAAACTCACTCAGTAAGATTCTAAACATCTCAATACACTGATAACTATGGAAGAAATTGAAGCAGTCATCAAAAAGCTTCCAGCAAATAAAAGCCAGGGCCCAGATGGCTTCACTGGGGAGTTTTACCAAACACTTAAGGAAGAACTAAAATGTAACCTCCTCGGACTATTCCAAAAAATGCAAGAGGAAGGAACACTTCCAAACTCCTTCTATGAAGTCAGCATCACCCTAATACCAAAACCAGATAAAAATAATGCAATGAAAGAGAATTATAGGCCAATATCCCTCATGCACATAGATGCTAAAATCCTCAACAAAATTTTAGCAAATCGAGTCCAGCAGTACATCAGAAAGATCATACACCATGACCAAGTAGATTTATCCCAGGGATGCAAGGATGGTACAATATTCGCAAATCAAAAACATAATACATCACATAAACAAATTGAGAGATAAAAATCACATAGTCATATCAATTGATACAGAAAAAGCATTTGACAAAATCCAATACCCTTTCTTGATACACATTCATAGCAAGGAGGTAATAGAAGGATCATACCTCAACATAATAAAAGCCATACATGACAAACCTACAACGGTCATCATACTCAATGGGCAAAAACTAAAACCACTTCCCATAAGAACAGGAACAAGGCAGGGATGCCCACTCTCACCCCTCCTATTCAACATAGTGCTGGAAGTGTTAGCCATTGTGATCAGACAAGAAAAATAAATAAAAGGCATCCAAATTGGAAAAGAAGTAGTGAAACTGTCCTTATTTGCAGATGACATGATACTTTACAAAGAAAACCCTAAAGACTCCATCAAAAAAATTATTAGAATTGATAAATGAATTCAGCAATGTAGCAGGATACAAAATTAACGCCAAGAAATTTATGGCATTTCTATACACCAATAATGAACTTATAGAAGGAGACTAAAAAAGCAATCCCATTTCCATTGCATGAAAAAATTAAGATACCTAGGAATAAACTTAACTAAAGAGGTAATAACCTATATGTGGAAAACTATATGCCATTGAAAAATTAGATAGAAGAAAACATAAACAGATGAGAGAAGATACCATGTTCATGGATTGGTAGAATCAACATCATCAAAATGTCCTTACTACCCAAAGCAATCTATAAATTCAATGCAATCCTCATTAAAATACCAATGGCATATTTTACAGACCTATTACAAACTTTCCTAAAATTCATCTGGAATTAAAAAGACCCTGAATAGCTATAGCAATTCTGAGAAAGAAGAACAAAGTAGGCGGGATCTCAATTCCAGATTTCAAGCTCTATTACAAAGCCACTGATCTTATAAAAGCTTGGTTCTGGCATAAGAACAGACATATTGATCAATGGAATTGAATGGAAAACCCGGAAATCGTCCCAAACCACTATACCCAATTAATATTTGACAAAGGAGGCATGAACATACAATGGAGTCAAGACAACTTCTTCAAAAAATGCTGTTAGGAAAATTGGACAGATACATGCAAAAAAAATGAAACTAGACAACCAACTTTCACCATACACAAAAATAAACACAAAATGGATAAAGGACTTAAACATAAGATGGGACACCATAAAAATACTAGAGGAATCCACAGGCAGCAAAATCTCTGACATATGCTAAAGGAACTTCTTCATTGATACTGCTCCTAGAGCAATGGAAACTAAAGAAAAAATAAACAAATAGGACTACTTCAAAATAAAAAGATTTTGCACAGCAAAGGAAACCATCAATAAAACAAAGCTCACTGTATGGGAGAACATATTTGCCAAAGATATCAAAGATAAGGGTTTAATCTCCAACATTTATAGAGAACTCATACAAGTTCACAAAAAGAAGACAAATACCCCAATCAAAAAATGGGCAACTGATCTAAATAGGCATTTCTCCAAAGAAGACAGAAGAATGGCCAAGAGATACATGAAAACCTACTCAAAGTCACTAACCATCAGAGAGATGCAAATCAAAACAACAATATGGTACCATCTCACATCTATCAGAATGACTATCAACAAATCAACAAACGACAAGTGTTGGCGAGGATGTGGAGAAAAAGGATAGCTTTTGCACTGCTGGTGGGAAGACAGACTGGTGCAACCACTGTGAACAGTATGGAGTTTCCTCAAAAAACTAAAAGTGGAACTCCCATTTGACCCAGTGATCTCACTTCTAGGAATATATGGCAAGAAACTAGAAACATGAATCAGAAAGGATATATGCACCC
Organism: Lasiurus borealis; assembly: GCA_004026805.1. Classification (NCBI taxonomy): domain Eukaryota; kingdom Metazoa; phylum Chordata; class Mammalia; order Chiroptera; family Vespertilionidae; genus Lasiurus; species Lasiurus borealis. The sequence goes on from PVJN01020008.1 coordinate 27,871, forward strand.
CTATGTTCATAGGAGTACAATTTACCATACCTCAGATTTGGAAACAGACTAAGTACCCATTAGCAGATGAATGGATTAAAAAACTGTGGTACATCTACACAATAGAATACTACCCTGTGGTAAAAAAGAAGGAGCTCCTACCATTTGCAACAACATGGATGGAGATGAAAAGCATTATGCTACGTGAAATAAGCCAGGAAGAGAAAGCAAAATATCATATGATCTCAACTCATTTGTGGAATATAATGAATGGAATAAACTGATGAACAAGATCAGGTCCAGAGACTGAGAAAAATCGATCAGAACATCATACCTCAAGGAAGGTGGGATTAAGGGGGAGAGATCAACAGAGGGATGAGCCTAATTAATAGACACAGCCAACAGGGGAAAGGGACATGAGTATGGGGAGAGGAGGTAATGGGAAAATAAGGACACATGTAAAAAATAAAAATTTAAAAAATTATAAGGAAAAAATAAATCTTAAGTTTAATCCATACTAGTGGTAACCATTACCTTAAGAGAAATTGTCTCATGTGACAAAGATTTTTTAAAAAAATATATACTTTATTGATTTGTTACAGAGAGAAGGGAAGAGGGATAGACAATTAGAAACATCAAAGGGAGAAAAACATTGATCAGCTGCCTCTTGCACACCTCCTATTGGGGATATGCCTGCAACCAAGGTTCATGCCCTTGACCAGAATCAAACTCTTCAGGCCGATGCTCTATCCACTGAACCAAACCAGTCAGGGTTGTGACAAAGATTTTTAAATGAAATTCTCTGTAGCCTAAAAATTATTTTGGAAAGAAATAAAATATCCTTCAAATGTCATAAGGACTGTAATTGAAAGTCATTACATTTGGCCTCTTGAACTAAAGTAAGTAATTTGAGTTTTTGCCTCTTTGACAAAGTTTATATAAAGTTACAAAACAAAATTGACAGCCAGTTTGAAATTGAATTGTCATGGCCTAGATCCAAGCATATCCTTGCATGATATTATTCTACAATGTCAGTATAATTCTTGATATTTCACAACAGCATATTATACAGTTATCCCAAACAAAATTACAAACTAATTCTTTGAATGTTTGGCAGCAATTTAAGAAAGGACATGAAATGATTTAATCCCTTCCAGAATGAATTAAGGCACTGGGAAGGCACTTGAGCATTCTATACTGGCCCTTCTTACCCCTTTTGCCAAGAGTGACCCTCTTCTCACAATACAATTGCCCATAGCTGTTGCCTGAGCTTTCTATTCATGCTGAGGTTGAAGCTTCAAGATGGCTGGTATAATGGATCTGTCTCTTGCCCAATGGTGTGAACTGGGTGCTCCCTGGGGAAGGAACCTGAATTCCCTGAGATATGTGACCAGTATCAGAGCCCTGCCAGCAGGCAAGGGGATCCAAGGCAGGTGATGGACATGGAGGCCACAGGGGCATAGGCTACCAAGGAGACAGAACTGAACCTCACATCACCCTGCTTGGCCCCGGAGGATGACTGGTTAGCGAGAGACGGGTCAGATTCCTCAGGGAAGGAGCAACCTAAGACAGACACAGTCCCAGAGGGGCCATCAGGAGAGAATTGGGGGGTCAACAGAGGTAGGGCACAGATCCTCACCTCCCCAACCTTGCAGGGGCCTGAACCCTCACTCCTTCTTAGGGAGGTCTCCTGCCCACATGGCTGCTTCGCTTCCCACTCCCAGCACAGATAGGAACCCAGGCAAGAGACAGAGACAGCAGCTGCCCTATATCTAAATTCAGACTAGCACCAGAAATGCTGGGAGTAGAGGGGGCAGGGAAAGGGGTACTATTCAAGAATGCAAATAATCCTTTCCACTAATATTTGCAGGGTAATCTAAGATTGTTGGTAAAGTATTAAATTTGACAGTAAAAGAGTAATCAAGCTTTCAGATTAATTTAAATTGGCTAATTGAAATAAGTGAATATTCAAGAAAATTTAAGTGTACTGGACTAAAAGCTGTTTCTAAAGTATTAACAAAAATTTCTACTGGTAGTTCATCTCATGGTAAAATTGCTTAACATCCAATGAACATAAAGCTGTCATATTTTTGTGCAAAAATTAAAATTTAAAGTTATCAAGATTGCATTAAAAAGTAATAAAAAAGGAGGAATAGTAAGGTAATACCATGTAATGAAAAATATTCTGTAAGTAAATTAAATCTAGAAAAGTTTTACTTTAGAAAATTAATTGTCATTTGTAATGCTAACAGCAGGACACCCATGAAAAACACACATGGTGTCAAAATAAGCCAAAGCAATCGTTTGGGCAAAAATAAAAAGGATTCCAAGTCAATTTTATAAAAAAGACTTTTTTATTAACTTTTGGTCGAGAATATGTTTATATACTTCCATAAAACAACTCCAAGACCTAGTGATCTCCTACAATGGAAAGGAACTGACAGGTCTGCTATAGCCATGACGATAAGAAGAGAAACAGTCCAGAGATGGAAGACGCTGAAGATGCCTTCCCATGCGAGCAGTCAGCAACTGTGTGTTGCTACAGGTTGTCTAGGACTAAACCAGAGAGAGTTGGACCTGCATTGCCACGATTTGTCCACCATCCAGATACCATTGCTGACATGTACACATAAGGAACTGTTTGACATTGAAACTGGGACTCAACATTTTTTGTTTTTATAGGTTGATTTCTAGCCTGCAGAGGCAATATATTTTTAAAGAAAAGAATCAAGGCAAAAACAAAGAAACAAAAAAACCCACCAAAAACAGATACAGAAGCAAAGAAGCATTGAACAAACTGTCACACTACAGTGGGAAGACAGGGGAGGTTGGGTGGTGGGGGAGCTGTAAGAGATCAAGCGAAGGTCTTGTATGCATGTATGTGAGTATAACCAGTGGTTACACAACACTGGAGGGGTGGGGTGGTGAGTGCGTGAGGACATGTACTAGGGGATAGGGGAAGGCTGAGGTAAAAAAAAAAAGGAGACATATGTACTACTATTTTTAATACTGTAAACAATAAAAAAAGGGAAAACAACAACATAAAAATCGAAGATCAATGGGACAAAGTGAAAGCAGTCCTAATAGGCTGATTCATAGCTCTACAGGCCTACCTCAAAAAACAAAAACAAAAACAAAAAGGCCTAGGGACTGTACCTGTGCATGAATTTCATGCGACAGGCTTCTAGTAATAAAAACAAAGGTGTAGTCGAGGCCGGTTTGGCTCAGTGGAGAGAGCGTAGGCTTGCAGACTGAAAGGTCCCAGGTTTGATTCCTGTTGGGGGCACATCTCCACTGTGGGGCGTGCAGGAGGTGGCTGATCGATGTCTCTCTCTCATTGATGTTTCCGACCTTCTATCTCTCTCCCTTTCTCTCTGTAAAAAATCAATAAAATATATATTTTTTTTAAATTTAGAGCTTAACAATATTACTGAGACAAATGTCCACATATACCATTGGATAAAAAAAAATATCCATAGCAAACTAAACTGATCATGAGAACTTATCTAAAAATGAATTGTAATTAAAAACAGGATTAGCAAGTCAAAGGGCTTCTGAGCAAAAGGCTTTCATGATGACAGACCCTCTCTCTGTATGGCCCTGAGTTGACAGAGCTATGAAACATGGGACTTCTCAGCAGAAAACTGATTGCTAGTCTTAAGTGATGCTTACATGGTGCACATTTTTGTTTCTGAATACAAAATTTGAGGAATTCTTGATACTTAAAGGAACACTCAGAAGCTTTTAAACATGCATGTAGAGAATATATGAGGTTCCACTCTGACTAACAATAAGATTTTGTCAATGCTTTTTTGTATGTTTAGCAGGTACACCCAATGAGACTTTTGATCTCCTTATTTTTAAAAGTAGCTACCTTACAATAACAGCTAATATTTAATGAATACACACTATGTGGAAAATCTGGCACCATAGATCTATAACAGGTCATTTGAAATGTGGAGTTTGATCTCTGTGTTTCTGATACTAGACTCTGCATAGTCATTATGTTACACTGACCTGTAATATCACTTGCTTCCATTTATTTTGTCCCCATTGTCCTGGTTTAAAATGTCCTTATATCTTCCTTGAATTACTAAAATAATGTCCTACTTGAACTTTTTCTTTCATTTCTCTTTTAAACACAACTATAGCTATTATGAGTTTGCTAAAATATAAATTTGATCATGCCAATTCATTTTTTACAACTTTTTGAATGGCTTTTCAGATGAAATTCTCTTTTTAACCTGATTTCAAATATTCAGAATCAGGTCCCTGCTTATATTTCCAGGTTCATCAGTGACATTTCTGCAGCCATCTGCTCTAGACATACTTACTTTAAAAACAATTTTTTATTTATTTTAGAGAGGAAGAGACAAATGGTAACATCAAGGAGGGAGAAGCATTGATCCACTGTCTTCTGTATGCCTCCTATTGGGGACTAAGCCTGCAACCCTAGCATGTGCCCTGCTGAGGAATCAAACTATGACCTCCTGGTTCATGGGATTAGGCTCAACCAAATCACACTGGCTGGGCTCTTCCCTTACTTTTTTCTAGTCTTTCCAATGACACCCACTGCTCCTTTGGTGTAAACTTCGGACTCACTCACGTGAAAAGTTTTTCCTTATGCACTTATACCCTCCCCCACAGCACACCTGTCTTGAAGGGAGTTAGAAAAGTTCATCAAGTGTTCTTAATGGGGTGATGATGAATTGATGAAGTCCTTTTCAAGAGGTGTGTTACAGCGTTTTTATTATATAAGATAGACTACAATGCTTTAATTCAACTTTAAAATGCCATTTGTAAAAATATTGGTTGTATTTAACAGACAGTGTATTTGACTTGCCTACCTACAACATCATAAATCTCTAAAATAAAAACCAGGAAGTTCAAGAAGGTCAGGAATCAGTCACTCGAAGAAACAAATTTATGTGCAACTACTAAATTCTAGCACAAATTATAGTATATCATAGTAAATATTACAATGGATTAGAAAAAGGGATAGTCATTCCTATAACTGGTACATGCTCTTTCCTTAATCCTGGCACCATCACCAACACCATCACCAGCTATCATCATGGGGAGTGAGCAGGTGTAATCCCAACCACCTGAATTGCAGATCTCCACTCTGCTGCTGAGGAGAGCAGTGTCTTCTGCTGCTCTAAGTGGCTGTCAGCATCTCTGCTGTAACCCCAGGTGGAGCTACAGCTTCAGGATGATCTTGAGATGAGCACCAGGAAAAAAATCTCTGAGTTCTTGATGACAGAAATGGACAAATCAGCCCTGAAGACTGTGCTGAACTGACTTTCTAGTTATGTGATCTAAATACATTTTATTTCCTAACTAGGCCAGTTTAAAATGAGTTTCCCCTTTCAGCTGAAATCTCCCTGATGAGCTGTATTTTTCCAGAAGTTTCAATAGCTGGAAAGACCAATAAATCCAAAGAGGGATCATCATTCACAACAGAGTATTATCAAAATATTGTCAGAATGGGCAGAACAGACACCAGCTAAATAGACAATGAAATCTGATATTTAGATAACACATCCTAAGTGGTTTCTTCAGCACAGAAGGGGAATGGGAAAGATATAACTCAGCAGGAAGTCATCCTGCTACTGCTGTGCAAGCTGACACCTTGGCACCACTGTCAGGTGCTGACAATTCCAAAAATGAGAAGCTCTCACTCACCATCTCCACTAAGACTCCCTGTGCAAGCAAATTCACCCAGCAAATGATCCAGATAAACCAGTGGTATAAATTAGAGCATGTTGAATAAACAAGGATGCCCTCTGACTTGTTCTTTTTAAAGTCATAGTGTTTTGTGAAGCCTGGAATTCTGCAGGGAATAAAACACACAAACATACAATTCATGCAAGAGGAATGGCCAGCTCCTAGTTTTAGCCAAGCCTTTATGCTGGAATCCTTTTTTTTTAGCCCTGCTCTGTCCTCACCCACAATATAATTTGAAGTACTGCTAAGAGTGCCAAATCTTCCTTAATGTTTTCCATTAATGTTTAAAACTTGCTGAAGGGTTCTTAGAAATCGCATGGAAACATACATGCTCTCTGTAATTCATATCTGTAACCTCTGTAATGCATATGTTCTCCTTGGGGATCAAGTGTTGAGATCATTCATAAACTCTTGGATCACATGTGGCACTGCAAACTGGTGACATCTGACCAAACAGACTCCAGGCCTTTCTCTGGCAATCATTTCCTATGGTTTATGTTAAGGATACAGCAGTTGGCATACCTTCAACACTTGGAAGTCCTATTTTAGGCAAAGCCTAGCATCTGATATTTGACAGGGATTTGCATATTCTATCCATTAGTTTAGGACCTAAACTTTAGGAGGAAGTTGGGGATTGAGGCTAATTAATGTTTAATCCATTTCTCTCTTTTTCTTTCTTAAAGTGCCTATGCAAACAGAATTGTTGATGTGGAATTGAAGTGCCCAGTATCACAGAGAGCCAGAGGGATTGAGGAACAACTCAGAAGTTGTGCCCAAACATAGTATGTGACAAAGAGAGAGGTGGCTAGAATTCGGGTTTTAGCCTTAATATCAAGGCAATGCCATCCTCTCCTGCAGAGCAGAAAGCTGTTCTTCACAACCTCCAAACATTCCACTCTGCTTTCCAAACAATCCTGTAGCACCTGAAAGTTCAGAGCTAATTGCAATCTTGGTCACAGAGGTGCCTATTACCCTGGATATTAAAATAAATGATGGATTGGATTTGAAATTCAGAATTACACAGACTGGCATTTAAAAAAAAAAAAAAAAACAACTAAATGTTTCTCAAGGGGAAACACTGATGACTTCAAGCTTGTTATACTATACCCTCCTTTCTCTAGATCTGGGTTTGGCTATCCTACCTAATAAAAGAGTAATATGCAAATTAACCATCACACCAATACATAAGTTGGTGCCCCCCATGTGGTCAAAGATGGCTGCTCCCATGTGGACACAACATGGCCAACACAAGATGGCTGCCACAATATGGCTTCACGGGAGGGCAGTTGTGGGAAGTTATGGGTGGCCAGGCCAGCAGAGGAGGGCAGTTGGGGGTGATCAGGCCAGCAAGGGAGGGAAGTTGGGGGACAGGGGACCCAGGCCTACAAGGGAGGGCAGTTGGGAGTGAGCAGTCCTGGATTGTGAGAGGGATGTCCTACCAGCCACTGGTATTGGACCTAAACAGGTGGTCGGACATCTCTCAAGGGGTCCCAGATTAGAGAAGATGCAGGCCCGGCTGAGAGTCACCCTCCCTTGCAAATTTTCATGCACTGGGCCTCTAATAAACAAACACACAAATAATCACAACTTCATCATAAGATTTACATTAACAGGATGATTACAAAATAGCCATCTGTCTGCTTCTAGCTTTTCAACCTGGTTCATTTCCCATGATCCTCAAGTCTTCAGCCAACACAGTGAGCCTGTGAATTATTAAAAAGGCTTGTTACAGGTGCTGTTCAGAAAGCCTTTTTTGCCCACTTTCCCATTTTTCTCACACACCACTCCCTTTCTCTCTTTTCTCATTTAGCCCTCATTATTGCACAAAATAAAATAAAAATGGGAGAGGATCAAATATCATTTATATATATTTATAAACATTTTAATTCAATATATTTACATATTTAAGTGCACACTTAAATTTAACATATACATTAGTATATATTTAAATTCAAACTTCAGAATTAATTACTACCTTATAGTTACATCTGTAAAGAGTGTTATCAAGTATATATTAATGTACTGCTTTATTCTGGACTCCAATAGACTACACCTATCCCACTACCTTGTTAGTCCTTATCTGAAGACATTGGTTTTTACAGCATTATAACACTGCACAGTTTAGAGAGGTATACAGTTTCAGCAGCATCTTCCTCTCATGCTACCCTCCCCAAGTATCACCAGGCTATTGCTCTGATATTTCTCTCCCATGGTGTACTCTGATGTGCATGATCAACATGAATTACAATACCAAGTAACTGCCAGATGTCATGAGTTATAAACTCAATAGTCTAAGGATTATTATACATTAGGGCACCCTATAGTGCAAGGGTGTCCTGGAATTTATGTGTTATTTATTGTCTATTGGCAAGGTCTCAAAGTAATCTCACCCCTGCTGATGAAATGCTGGTTGGAAAGCAAAGAAGGTCAAGGTCAACCTTCCTTGTCAAGAATTCTAGTTACTTGGAAACTACTGGTGCCTTATTTTTTTCCCTTTACCTGAAACTCAACAAATCCATGAATAATGGGTATATACATTATAATGTATCTACAGGTTTTCACATAATGCTGCTGATTTGACAATTTCCATCATTTGACCAATTTTAACAATATATTTCTTAACCATAATCACTAGAGGTCCAATTTAAGAGGGTAACGATGAATACACTGTAATCCATGATCAATCAGTCAAACCTTAGATGGAAGGTAGGAGAGGGTGAGGGTAAGGGAGAGAGATTAACCAAAGGATCTGTATGCATGAACATAAACATACCCGATAGATATAGACACAGGGAGTGGGGAAGAGGGCACAAGCAAGGGGTTGGCGGGTATGGGGGAGGGGAAAAGGACACATATGTAGTATCTTAGTCAATAAAGAAAATAAAAATGAAAAATTT